>LBNU01003630.1:146725-163408 GCA_014162995.1 Artemisia annua | reverse complement strand
AAAAAAAGTTCGTCGAAAGTATATAACAATGCATGTCTATAGAAAGATAATTTAATTCTCGTCGCGATGATATTTTTTTTGTAGCTTGACGATTTACGGTTTGCGAAATATTTAAGTTTTAAAAAAAGGGTGAAAGTTTTTTTTTATTTTGATAGAAAAAATGAGTGGCTAAGATTGCTTGATGGGTTCTATGGTAAAAGTTAGATCTATAAAGAACTTTTGGCCTAAATCCAATCACCACTCCTACCATTTCTCAATAAAATCATCACAAACTTTTTGAAACCCAAGCAAGTCCAAGAGTCTTCAAGATGGCAACTTAGTATCTTCTAAGTGTAGTTTACTAAGAAAAGCATAAATGTATGCTTATGTCCCATAGATTATGTCTTTAACATAATCTATCTTTAATAATTCTATTAATGAATGCTTATTTTGTTTCACTTCAATGAATTTAATTTAGTTCTCTTGCTCTATATGTATTACATGCATTCTATATATTGTTTGTGCTCTAAATATTTTTGCAAGCATTCCATATCTCGATTTCTTTTATGACCTCAAAATGAGGGGGAGTATACGTCAAGGGGGAGCTCCAAGCTCATTGGGATAACCTTTTTGATGCTAACAAAAAGGGGGAGAATTGATATAAAGTCACTAAATACTTGTATATATTTTAATTTTTGTTCTAATGAGTTTAGATTTTGTAATCATCAAAAAGGGGGAGATTGTTGATATAAATAATGCATAAAAACGTTATTTATATTTTTCGATATCTATATGTTTTGACGATCACAAAATGTAAAAACAATAAACGTAAAATTACTACGTAAACAAGTATTAAGTTAGTTTATATCATTTTATCCAACTAAATCACTTAAGGTATGAATAAACAAATGTCTAATACATTTTATGATTAAAGAGATGTTTATTTAATTATTACAAAGTTTATTAAATCATATAAACATATTATATATTTTTGAAAAACATTTTTGGTAATAAAGGAAAAGGTTTAATTCATAATAAATATATGAATTCAAATTTTTAACCAAAATCAGTTAGTTTTTCTCCAAATAAACTTTCCCCACAACAGACAAAAGCTCCAGGCCGTTTCAGGAGGGCGGCCCCTTAATTTTAAGGGGGCCGACCACCATTTAAGGGGGCCGGCACGCTCCTGAGGCCTGAATCTTTTGTCTATAAATACAGGCTCAATCCTGCATTTTTTCCTCACCTTTTGCACGAATATTTTCAGTCCAAATCCTTTCCAAACATCCTTCTAAATCCTTTGATCATAAGATTATAAGTATTTGTTTCAAGTGATTCAATTCCTCATCCTTCAAAGTGCAAGAGAAGAATACTCCTTCAACAACAAGTTAAAGAAGTATTGTAGATATTACTAGTAGTTGTATATATTGTGTATAAAGGTGTTGTGTGATTGCTATTAGGAGATCTAGTAGTGTTATTTGTGAAGTAAAGTAGTGAAGATAGAGTAGTGTTGTGAAGTAGAAGTAGTGAAGTTGTGAAGTAGTTGTGGTGTGCATAAGTTGTGTAGAAGTCGTGAAGAGTTGTGAGATTGGTTCTAGCTCGTATTAGGACTCGACATTTGCTTGGTGTCGTTAAACGGTGTAAGCAAAGGTGCATAAGGTTTCTCCGCCATAAGGGAGCTTGTTGACATAGTGAAGAAAACTCTCGAGTTAGGTGCTTGGGGAGTGGAGTAGGACGAAGAGGAGATTCGTAGCCGAACCACTATAAATCCTTTGTCTCGCGGTGCTATTCTTCTATTCCTATCTCTTTATTCATTTACTTACGTACTTGTCATTATATACTTACGTAGACATAGTCGTTTATAATTGTGTAAGCAAGTTGAGTTCACATAAAATTAGAATCGAGGTTTTTCATAACCAAAGTTTTGTAAATTAAAAAGACGTAAAACTATTCAACCCCCCTTCTAGTTTTCCGCATATATTTTTTATTTTTGAAATTTTCTTTTACAGAAAACATTTTTTTTATGATCCTGAATTTTAGATTGTAGGTTTTTTTTGTTTTTTTTTGTTTTTTTTTTTTTTAAATGGGCTTTGCACATCTGCATTGGTTTTTTACAAGCTTAGAGAAAACAATATATGTTCATGTGCTAGAAAAAATCATTATACTGAAAAATACGTGAAGTAGTCGATTAAAAAATGAGGAAGTCCCATTCATGACCAATTTATTATTCTAGCCACCGTACACATGTACGTAAACATAAATACATCTTTTATACTGCATTGTACCTTAGATATACATATATCTAACATCATATAAAATAAAAATGGTGTAAATGTTTATGCACGTGTGCATTAATATTTACTGTAACACAGTTGCGTTTCACTTAGACGCATGCACATGTATTTCTCCTCATTAGTCACTCTTGATTGCATTGCATGTACATATGCACTTTTGTCCATCCACATCCACTTATATGTACATGTGTATCTTCTCCGTGATCTTTTTCAAACACGATAGAAACAAAAGACATGTGAAATCAAAACATAACATTTTTTAAACTGATAATTACTAACTAAAGAAACTGAAAAGGAGAAATACAAAGTCTAAATTATTTCACAATGAGAATCCATTTAAATATAGTTAGACCTTGCAGAATCTTGAGATCGAAAGTAAATAAACAAAAAATACATGTGCTTAATCTTTTAAAACTGTTGTATAAAAATACATGTGCATCTTGACCGAGTTACACGTGCATATTGATCAAAATGCATATTTTTGTTCCAAACAACAAGAAAGAAAAACAATAGTTATATGTAAAACACCTAACAAATTGACTATGTAAATAAAACGTTTTGAATCCAAACTGAAAACTATGTAACTTTTTATCCGCATAATCGAAATAATGAACAAATTATAGATTAAGATAATAACTTATACAAGAATATAATTAAATAAAATAATTAGACCCTACCGTAATCATAATTAACAATATTTTTTTCGCCGACAACTAAAACCGTTTCAGATCGATGTTCAAAACCATGAACCATCCGATATGGAAAAAAAGAAGTGTTTGATGGGATTTGTGAGTTTTATAATATACTAAAATAAAATTAATACCAAATCACAAAACCATGTACCTGTTTGATCGGTGATGAACTTTGTTAGCGGAGAGAGGCGGCTAGGTTTTTTTTAATGAAAGAGAAAAGTAACAATTGTAACTGATTCATAATTTGGTATCTACATATGAGTTATTTTGATACGGTGAATTACCCATTATGCCCCTCCACATTTTTTCAAATATTAATTAATTTCAATTTTGTTACAATTATGCCATCTTTAATAACAACCATTGATCAAACAATCTAATGGTCCATAAGTATGTATGTAAACTGATAAGTATAACATGGCAATTATATTAAGCATTGCTTCATAAGTATTTCCCATGTTAAGCAAACACAATGCTCGTAAGTACTTCTACTCCATACCAGAGTCCTTTCTTGTATCTCTTTAATGCTAGGGGCTGAAGGCTTGATCCTCTTATCTCATAATGATGCTTTTGCTATGTACTTGCTAGTCGTCCACCTAGGACGTCATGAACTCGCATTTGGTTCCATATGACTACATGTACTCTATTCGCCCACATAGGACGTCTTATCCTATTATAGGGACTTATATTTAATGTGATGTGCTATTTACCCACTAAGAGTGTCTATACTTTACTCTGAATGGCTAATAAGCCATATAAGCATGCTAGTTATCCACATAGGACGTCAAAGTCCCACTTCAGGACATGAGATCGTTTAAAGGCTCATTTCATTCACTAATGACGTTTAGGTTCCACTTTGGAACTTATGATCACAATGTAGCAAATATCGTCCACTTAGGACGTCTAATTCCCTTTCAGGTCATAATTCATACTATTATGAAAATCATCCACTTAGGATGCCCAACTCTATTTTCGGAGCATAACTATATCTATATTTATCATGCCGTCCACTTTGAAGCATAACTACATTTTCATAATCGCATTATTTGATCTCGAGTTTGGATACTTGTCGTAGTCTTTTGAAACAACTTTTGAAAGTAAGGGATATATTTCTAGCATAACTAAACCGAGTATTTTAAAATTTATTGAGCCTCGGTTGAATATAAAATGATCACCTATATTCAACTAGGGACAGTAGGACATAGCCTGATCACCTATGTCTGACTCAGAGGTGAATATTGCGATACTGGAAGTAGTTATAATAGGATTATGTCCAGGCGGGAGTAATTTGAGCTAAAGAAAAGCGGGAAAACCCTTGGGAAGATAAGGATTCATTGAGAGCAGGGAAAACAACTTGCATGTACAAAAGTTTTCAGCATAATAAAGCAAACCTAGCCACACAAGTGCACGTATACCTTACTTCCAGTTTGCTTCTAGTTTAGTTATTACTATTCTTGTAACTACTAATAGTGTATCTCCCTTTGTCTATAAAAGGGAGGTTAGTAGTAGTGATAGGTAACATATTCCACCTCTAGAACACACTTCCTCTTCTAAGTGGGATCTTCTCTTCATAACTTGAAGAGCAGCATTTTTCATTACCAGCGATAATATTTCGCAACTATCCCTCGTAAGAGTTGAGATCAATATAGATCTTATATTTGCTATAGATTCAAAGCATAGCTGTTAAGATCTCGATCTAGCTCTTAAGATCTTCCGATCTTACGATCCCGTTAAGAAAAAACGAGTCGATCCTTCGTAGGATCTTAAAAAGCATAGGATCTTAAGTATGATCTCGATCTTACCATAAGATCGTAAGATCTCGATCCGATTCGATCCTACTTCCCTTAATTTAACTAACTAATAAACTATAAATGAATGAATTTTGTTAAATTAAAACAATATAGCAAGCGTTAATTACTGTAAATGTCTAATAAGAGTAAGATATATAGATTTTTTGATTAAAAAATTCAGCGTCCTTAATTACTGATTAGATATTTTTATATTTTAGAGCGTTACGCATAACATTCTCATATTACTATAACTTTCAGAACTTTTTTTTTCTTCTTTAATTTGTTATACAATCATCTTTGAATACGAATTACTAGAAAAATAAGATTTTTAGACATTTAAGTAGGATCGTAGGATCTCGATCCGATCCTACGATCTCGATCTTGCAAAGACAAAAACGATCTCACGTGGGATCGCGATCTTGACAGCCTTGATTCAAAGATTTAATCTTAGCCATCCATTTTTCATCTTAATTGATAAAAAATTATTTTCACCTTTTTATTAAAATAGCATATCTTGCAAACAGTAGATCTTCAAGCTACAAAAAATACACCATCGCGACGAGAATTAAATTATCTATCTATAGGTATGCACTTCTCTATACTTTCGACGATTTTTTTTGAAAATTTCCGTCTAGAAAAATCACATATGATTTGTAAAAATCATATATGATTTGTAAAAATCACATGTGATTTGTAAAAATCAAATCATATGTGATCTTTACAAATCACATGTGATTTTTACAAATCACGTGTGATTTTTCTGGGTGGAATTTTTGAAAAAAAATCGTTAAAAGTATATAGAAGTGCATAATAGAAAGATAATTTAATTCTCGTCGCGATGATAGGATTTTTTTCGCGTAACGATTAACGATTTGCGAGATACCTAATTTTTTAAAAATGGTGAAAGTTTACTTTTTTTTGTTTTGATCAAAAAAATGAATGGCCAGGATTGATTCATTGGATATATGACAAATATGAGATCTATATTGAACTTTTGCCTCCCTCGTAAAAGCCTTCACATTCAACCTCTAAAGTGGGACTGATACAGTCATAATGTACAAATGGGTATTATTAGTTGATCAAGGTCAAGATTGTGTCACCATGCCCTTATTTATAATGAACATAAGTTATTTTCATTAGCTCAAGCTTTTGTTCATACAATTCATGGTGTTGCACAAATATATCGGACAAACAATTTGCAGTTTAGAGCGAGTGAATAGGGATTTTTAACAATAGTATTAATCGTGAGATAAAATTGATACGAAATTATATCCCTATGTCAAGTGGTTTACTTGTAAATTCTTCTAGAAATATATCAGGAAATTGGATAGCTGGAATGCTGTCGCAATCTAGAGTAACTTTCTGAGAATCAATGACATGAACTAAATAGACTTAACAATCATGAGCCAGGTGTTCTTGGCTCTAATATTCGTACTTATAGTTGGGGAGGCTTTCTTACGCTCGTTATAAATGAACGTTTCTCCCCCACTTATGGTTTTAGCCCAAACTTATTCTGACATGAATGACGGATTGTTCTTATCAAGTTATTACGCATAAATGGCAACTTCAATATCCCTATAGACATAGGAAATTCGAAACAACTTGAAACTTTTCAACATTAAAATTCCATTTCACCCTTCTTAAAATATAGAGGTCATATGTCAAATCTTATCGTCTATTGCCTCTTTAAGTCTAAAGAGGCCTATACTCACTCGTCGGACGATAGCATTTACTGAATAACTTAAATATAGTTGACCCAATCGTACAAGAATCAGTTGAACGCACGAGCATGTATTATTTCCACATGACCACTAGTGAGTCACTAGCGTCATGGTGAGGATCAATACTAGAGGTTTTGTGGATGTTGATGTTGCCGGGAGTCGAGATGATCATGTACCTCATAAGTTTATTACCTCGTTATAGACCTAAGGATGTCCAAATATACTTAAATTATATTTAAGTATATTTAGACACCATGCAAAAATGTTTAAATAACAAGCTCCGCGAATTTTAGTTTAACTTATCTACATCAAGAGGTTTGGGGATATACTCCTAGATACTAGCAATGGAATATGCTTTATCAATGGGTTGTTTGGTTGGGCTTGATGTATTCTCGCCAGTCATGATGCTATGACCAAACATAAGCAAAGCAAGCAAGAAAACAAAAAAGCAGAAAAAATGGTGCGAAAAAATTGAAATCGGAGAGGTAAGGGAGTACGTTCAGTTATGGTTTAGAAATATTTAGAGAGATGATCGTAAAGCTGTGATACCATATTAGTTATGATATAATCTCCATAATCTCTCATTAAGCATCAACTCAATGTATATATACATATCCATAATCCTATGCAGCCGAATGACTAATCCTAAGTTTAATCGACTAGCCTAGGCCAAATATATAAACATAACATAATAAACCAGTGAGCCTGCTAGAACGCCACGCTAATACTTTCATGTACGTGCTTGTGAACCCAAAGCTGTTAATATGAGAATTTATTTCATTTGTATCAAACTGCAAAAGTAAATTATAACGCGTCTTTGATTTATTATAGCATATCCGATCCATTATTATGTTTGGAATCTTTAACTAAAGACGCAAATTACATGCAACTACTAGAATCGAGGAGTCGCCACAAGCTCTAAATGGATCTTCCTGTGTGTAGTAATCCCATTACTCTCACTCATGTCCAATTCTTCCACGCCTTTTCCATTTGGTAGTGCCAAATCAAATTTGTAGACTAAATTTGCTATAGCGAGCTCGATAATTGCTACAGAAAACTGAATCCCTGGGCATCCTCTTCGGCCACCACCAAATGGGGTAAATTCGTAATGAAACCCTTTATAGTCTATTGGACTATTCAAGAACCTCTCTGGTTTAAACAGCTCTGCTTCTTCCCACAGTGAAGGATCTCTTGCTACTGCCCACGCATTAATAACCACTCGGGTGCCTGCTTGTATATCATAACCCATTAGTTTGACATCTTGAGTGGATTCTCGTTGAATAAGTAGTGGGAGTGGAATATGGAGTCGAAGGGACTCTTTGATGACGGCCTTTAGGTACTTCATTTTGTCCAAGTCCTCCTCAGAGATCATAGATCTTCCATTTGCTATTTCTGTTACCTCTTGTTGTAGTTTTATCATTACACATGGATGTCTCACAAGCTCGCTGATTGTCCACTCTATAGTTGTTGATACTGTATCAGTTCCCGCAGAAAAATTGTCCTACAAAGTTATACAAAATATCAAAGGGTGTTGTTTGAGCCATAAACAAAATATAATTGTATTAGCATATATGGAGACACACAAATATTCCTGTTTACAGCTTTTCAAAACCTAACTGCAAAACACATGGTATTGTATGTAAGAACAAAGGATTGGTAACCAATTGACGAATCATAATTAGTGAAGAAAGAGACTTCGGAATTACCAAGATGACCGCTTTAATGGTATCATTGTCTATGACAACGTTGCCTGCATTTTCTTTTTGAACGTCAAGTAAGATGTCTACCAGATCTTGAACTTCATCACCACCAATAAAGTTCCCTTTTCTCTTATTTAAATGTTCCTGAAGAACACCCTCGAGAAAGTCATCAAATTCTTTAGCAACTTCATCTGTAGTGCGTTGTAAACCACTCAAACGATCTATCCATGACAACGACGGAAAACAACTTCCAACGCTAATAACACCTAAAATATCTATAAACTTTTCCATCAATTTCTTAAATCTTATATTGCGATATGTCTTTCCTAGAACCACCCTAGAAACTATATTGTTTGTAAGTGATATGAAACACTCGCTTAGATTAATTAAAGACCCACGACTATCTCCAATATTATTAATCATAATAGTAGTTTCTTCTTCCCTTACTTGTTGAAATGATTGAACTCGTTTATTACCTAGAAGCCGAACCATTACAATGCTCTTCACTTGCCTCCAATGTTCACCATATTGAGAAAAAGCTATGTCCTTGGAGCCATAAAAGATTCTATTGGGGATTTTCAGTATTGGTCGATTGCAAAAGACTACATCATGCGTTTTCAAGATTTTCTGAGCTACTTCGGCTGAGGAGGCTACAAGCATTGGTACACTACCAGCATGAACTAGCATCAATGGACCATGTTTTTTGGCTAAGTTCAAGAGAGAGCGATGGGGGCTCAATCTGAGCTGGTGGAGGTTTCCAATGAGCGGGAGCTTCCAGGGAGATGGTGGTAAGTTTTTCTTGGTCCTTGAATTTTGAAAAATCCATAATAAGAACAAGGAAATTATCAAAATGAAAAATGAAAAAATAAAGTGGGATGTTTCTACGAAGGGAAGCATAGTTATGTTATAACGTAGTTTTTTTTACTGTATTTGTGTAGTACATTATATTGCAAACGCAAGGAGATATATATAGTACTTTGTGCACCCACAAGGGTAACCTATTACGCTTTCATGCTTAGTTATTATAATATATATTTATTTGATCATGTGTAAATGATGTTATCGTATATAAAAAAAAATCTATTTTGTAATCTTTCAATAAAGACATTATTTATTTATTTATTTGGTTTAGGTTCTTTTATTTTATGACGAATGAAATGCATTACAAGGTTCATCGCACATAAGATTGGGATTATGAAACACTAAAAACGTTTTACATCTCAATAAGCGTGCGTCACATGTTTCAAGTTAAAATTTTGGACAGTTGTTTTTTGAAATGACATCTTCTTTGAAGATAAAATTCCAGAAAAATAGTAAGGAGCATACATGGGCATTCAATTCAATTAAGTGTACACCATACTACAGTAATGTTTAACGAAGCTAGCTACAACAGAGGAGGAGGCGATGCGATTGTTAAAATGCTTGAAAGCAGGAGCTCATAATAGAATATGCCAAGTCTTGTAATGATCGTATTCATGTTATATAAATTATACAATTTTTAAGACCACGGATTAGAATTGAACTTCATGAGTTCGTTACCGAGGTGTAAGATACTACTGTTCATAACTTTCCTAAGGAATAGAACTCGAATGTTTGAAACTCGACCGGTGCAACCATCCACGATTAGGTGAAAAGTTAAGGGTTGTTAACTTATTAGAGCAATCTACTCAACCATGGAAGCATAAGCACCCCCAATTTCTATATCAGCTAACAAACAGATGATTTACTCTCTCATCCTCTACTAGTGCTTTCATTCTCTACTAGGTCTTCCGGTAATAATTATTTAGATTTGTGAGATTAGTTGTCTGATTGTAGATAACTCTTCTTGAACAATGCTAGATTATTGTTTATGTTCTGAAACTATACGAGGTGTGGGTCACGATTATGATTGGCTAACTTGAGAAAATTGGATCATGGTGAATTGTATTGAAACAAAAATCAAACACTGATACAAATATTATTGAATGATCGAAGTAGATTGTATATTTTCAACGTCAGCTAGTAAGTTGATTGTTTGGAATGTGAAAAAGTGAATTGATTTTCAGTGGGTAACCAGATCAGATTATTCAACAAATGGAATGCACTCCACCACTCATAACGGAACCCTTTATAGTCAATTGTAATGTTCAAGAACCTCTCTGGTTTAAATTTCTCTGATATAGCAATGACCCAGTTTCGTTTCAAACAGCTTCTAGGCGCTAGCAACGAATTTAGTATGTTTAACAACGAATTTGTGCCGTTGCTATTGGCAGTTTTTCTAGTAGTAGCATATGCAGGTTCCCAAAGCGGATATGCTGGTAGGTTTTTCTTGGTTATATAATTTAGAAAAATCCATTCGAAGGATATATATGGAAATCACTAAAATGAAAGGTCATATGACAGGGAGGGATGTATATGTTTGGAAACATTGTTCTAATGTCCTTCAATTTCTTACCGGTGGTAAACATATACCTTGTTGCAAATGTAACCACATGTGGGAGACGTATATAGTTAAAATGAATCCATATATCATGTTTCGTTAATGTTATCTTAGTTAATATCATGCACAATAAAGCTGATCAACTGATCAAGTGAAAATGACGACGTTACTATATAAAAAAATGAGGAACGGTTCCGCGCTTTGCGTCGTTTTGGCAAAATATACTACATATTTTTAGAAGATATTTTTCCGATTGTTGTACATCTATATCACCATGATACAACAAATGGAATAGCAGCAACGCTAAACAATACATTTACGATCAAGGAAGTAAAGTAACAAAATATTTCAACCTTTTAGACATTTCATCGCCATTTTACTGTACACATACACCCCTATCTACTTTCTACACAATTGGGAATCCATTTTCCTTGTTGCAGGCATATGTCCCATACTTAAGGATGGCAACGGGGCAGCCTGGCAGGGAATGCTGGGATCATATTTCCCATCCCCATCCCCATTTCCCCTTCTTCATCCTCATCCCCGCTCCTATCCCCATTGGGGAATAGTTTTACATCCCAATCCCTGTCTCTAACGGGGATTAGGATCCCCGCGAGGATTCGTGATTTTCAATCCTTATCAAGAAAACATAAAAGATACACAAACTCTCAAGAAACGTACATCACTGATATTTAAATTAGTTATAATATTAATCCAAATATAAAGTATGGTAGATATTGAGACAACTCAACACATATATTATAAGAATAACGTGCATTGTATGTGAGTAATCGAACAAAACATTCGTTAAGCAATATATAATAATTAATGTTGAATTGTTTATTCCTTATAAGCTATTTGATCATTTTAATATCACACATGCATATACATTATATATCAATGCTCATATAAATATACATACAAAAGTAAATGTTGTATGACTATATATATAATTTTCTTATATTTATACACTAAAAAGATCGTGCAAGGTTCAGGTTCGGGAATTGATGTTATCACCGTCTCTTCCTCATACCCGGTTACTTAATTCAGGGATTCCTCATCCTCATCCCCATCTCTAGTCAAATCAGGGATTCCCGAATCACCTTCTTCTTTAACTAGCTCAACAACCTTAGGTTGATTCGGTGATTCAACACCCACTGAGATGTTTGTTCCCCTCCTTTGTCATATACACTATTATGTTTAACTGTACAAGGAAGCAACAAAAACAAAACCCATCAAGTCCATATCTTTAAAAAAAAAAAACAAAGAAAATAAGCAATCTAAATGTTTTTTTTTTTTTTTTTTTTTTTTTTTTTTTTTTTTTTTTGGGTAAAGGGTTTCTCCAGTAAATGTATTACACCAAAAATCGTTGAAGTACAAAAGGTGTAAGTGAAGTCCTACAACCCGGCCCACTTACATGGGCAATAAGAGTGCACCGTAGTGCAATAAACCAAACGACATGAGAATGAAAAACCAAACTCATGCACAAGCTTGCAACAAGCTACTAACCAAACCACTAATAAAGAATGACACAACCATTCTTATTACTAACAAAGAAAGAAGCAGTAACCAACTTTCTAGACAGCCAATAGCATGCTAGAAACTCACCGACCAAATAGCCACTCAATCCCCATAGTTGGTATGAATAGGCCAAACAATTGCTCCGGTTCACTTAAGTCTGAAATCCGACAGTGAAGCCAAATCCAAATAGCCTTCGCGGCTAACTTCCATAAAGACGAACAAAGAGTCAATACCTGTAGGAGATTTGTAATATGCATTCTATACATCCAAACACATGCACAAGACCAACCAGGGCCTAGAGTATGCATGATCAGACCTCACCTCTCCAGCAACTCACGACCCAATCCAGTCGATCCAATAGATCTAGGTAAAACAAACGATCAAAACCCTAAATCATAACGATCTCGGCTAATACGCATGAAACCCTAACAGCAGTAAGGGTCATGATAATAACAGCGGTTGAAACAAGCCGCGCCTCCAATTGAATCTATAAGAAACAAGATTCGAAAACATGATTGGATAAATTAATCAAACAGATCAATCAATCCAAATCCCTAAAACAAAAAGTGATAGGGTTCCAATAGCAGCAAGACATACCGTCCCACCAAACAAATCAGCCACAAGATAAAGAGGGTGTCAATAGACAAAGCATTTCGACCGTAATCCCTTAAAATCCTCAAGAAAACTCAAAACGCAATTGTTTAAGCCCCTAAGAACGATCATAGATGATAGATATAGGAGTAATGAACAAGATGAATTGAGTTATATGGAATGAATAGTTAGGGATTTGATGGTGGCCGGAATCTCCTTTTTCTCTCCCAAGGGGAGAGAAAAAACCTTATATTTAAACATGATTGGATAAATTAAGCAAATCTAATAGTTAATAGAATATATAACTTGCTTTCGGTGACATCTTCTTCACCGGTAATTTGCTCCTCTATCACCACGAGCCAACATCCACTTTCTCCATACTCCAGGTAATAGATCCTATGAACCGATTCGATCACCACTAAGCACACTCTTATAAAGAAGAGAAAAATAAACCAAAAAGAATGAAAGCAAGAGATAAAGTTGTTACCATTAGAGAGCTCATTCTCGTTGAACTGTTTGTGATAATAGAAAATGAGAGAATTGTTCGATAGTGTTTGTATGAAAAGTGACCAAAGATTTGAATGTGTTGATGATGAGGCGAAAAGTTTTACGCTTTTAGGGGGTCATTTAATCCCTAAATCGTATTTATTTGATCAAATATTGTCTCAAATCGTTCCTGTTGTCATTTTAGGTACTTTGGAGAGGAATTCTGCAAAAGGGAGCATTTTGGACGTTTTTTGAGAAGAAAACGACAAAGTCTCAAAATCATGCTGGGAACAGTACTTGACGGCGTCAAGCTCTACATGTGACGCCGTCACTTGTACACAAAGAGGTGGATAATCAGTTTACACATGACGGGCCAGAGACTTTTTGGAAGATTATAAGGTGACGGCGTTACCCTTTGTGACGCCTAGGTGGTCACGTGTAATTGTTATAAGGTGACGGGCCAGAAATTTTTGTACGTGACGGCGTCAGGTGTAGATCTAGGCAGTCAAGGAACCCTAATTCGGCGAGGTGACGGCGTCAAGACCCATAAGGTGATGTCGTCAGCCTAGTTTTGCGATTTTCATTCATTGGTGTGTAACTTTTAAAGGAGAAACCCTAGTACGAGTTTTGTGTATTTTCCAAGGGTTCTTCACCCTTTTATCATCCATATTCATTTGGAGATAAGTTTTCTTTTAATTCATACAATATGTCTATGTGTTGTGTGATTTATTCATTTACTTGTCTTCACTTTAACATGCTAGGCTAGATTTATCTTGTGTTTGCTTAGTTGTAGTGAAACCTAGTTGTTAATTATTGGTTGATGGTGTGTTATTAATTGTGTTGGGTGGGTGAAATCAATGCTAGGCTTAAGAAAACTGGCTAACCTCCTAATTGGTAACAAGCTTGAACGTCTTAGGAAGCATGAATCGAATGTGTACTACGATTAATTGGTTGTATTTAATGCATAAGTGAATTCTAGTGATCATTTGGTTTGGATACTAAACGTGTCGCCATAGGGTGAAGTATGATCTTATAGAGTTGGGGAAGGACGTACACAGCCCCACAATTAGTATTAAGGAATACAACCCGTCATCCACACAATTGTAACATACTAATCAACCGGTAAAAGATAGCTAGGGAGTAATGAAATCTAAGTAAACACACTTCTCACCATATAAGTTACACGCCCTTTTTCTTTCTTGTTATTTTATTTTTATTGCATTTGTAGTAATTTGGGTTAGTTGGCTAGCAACTAATTCCGCCCATCCTTCAAAACCGAGATTTTACTTGCTTTCTAAAAAATATAAAAACACAAAAATAATCATTCCTCACCTTTAGACCTAGTTTAAGTAGTTTTCAATCCTAACGAACATTATTCCCTGTGGAGAACGATCAATCCCCCGGTACTTCCCACTTCACTATACTACACCGGTCAGGTACACTGCCTGGTGGGGATTGCAAGCCTCTTGAGATCACTTGAGAGGTAAAACCTTTTGCATGGGTGATGTGCGTAGGGATTGCTTACGCACTTTATTTTACCTCTCAAGGGATCTCAAGAGGCTTACAATCCCCACCAGGCAGTGTACCTGACCGATGTAGTATAGTGTAGTGGCAAGTACCGGGGGATTGATCGTTATCTCATAGGGAATAGTGTTCGTTAGGTTAAAGACTACTCTAATTAAGGTCTAAGGGTGGAGGATGATTATTTTTGTATTTTTATGTTTTTTAGAAAGCAGTAAAATCTCGTTTTTTGAAGGAGTGTGCGGAATTAGTTGCTAGTCAACTAACCCAAGTTATCTACTTATGTAATTAATTTAAAGTTGAGNAGTGTTACGCTTTTAGGGGGTCATTTAATCCCTAAATCGTATTTATTTGATCAAATATTGTCTCAAATCATTCCTTTTGTCATTTTAGGTACTTTGGAGAGGAATTCTGCAAAAAGGAGCATTTTGGACGTTTTTTGAGAAGAAAACGACAAAGTCTCAAAATCATGCTGGGAACAGTACCTGATGGCGTCAAGCTCTACATGTGACGCCGTCACTTGTACACAAAGAGGTGGATAATCAGTTTACACATGACGGCCAGAGACTTTTTGGAAGATTATAAGGTGACGGCGTCACCCTTTGTGACGCCTAGGTGGTCACGTGTAATTGTTATAAGGTGACGGGCCAGAAATTTTTGTACGTGACGGCGTCAGGTGTAGATCTAGGCAGTCAAGGAACCCTAATTCGGCGAGGTGACGGCGTCAAGACCCATAAGGTGATGCCGTCAGCCTAGTTTTGCAATTTTCATTCATTGGTGTGTAACTTTTAGAGGAGAAACCCTAGTACGTGTTTTGTGTATTTTCCAAGGGTTCTTCACCCTTTTATCATCCATATTCAATTGAAGATAAATTTTCTTTTAATTCATACAATATGTCTATGTGTTGTGTGATTTATTCATTTACTTGTCTTCACTTTAACATGCTAGGCTAGATTTATCTTGTGTTTGCTTAGATGTAGTGAAACCTAGTTGTTAATTATTGGTTGATGGTGTGTTATTAATTGTGTTGGGTGGGTGAAATCAATGCTAGGCTTAAGAAAACTGGCTAACCTCCTAATTGGTAACAAGCTTGAACGTCTTAGGAAGCATGAATCGAATGTGTACTACGATTAATTGGTTGTATTTAATGCATAAGTGAATTCTAGTGATCATTTGGTTTGGATACTAAACGTGTCGCCATAGGGTGATGTATGATCTTATAGAGTTGGGGAAGGACGTACACAGCCCCACGAGTAGTATTAAGGAATACAACCCGTCATCCACACAATTGTAACATACTAATCAACCGGTAAAAGATAGCTAGGGAGTAATGAAATCTAAGTAAACACACTTCTCACCATATAAGTTACACGCCCATTTTCTTTCTTGTTATTTTATTTTTATTGCATTTGTAGTAATTTGGGTTAGTTGGCTAGCAACTAATTCCGCCCATCCTTCAAAACCGAGATTTTACTTGCTTTCTAAAAAATATAAAAACACAAAAATAATCATCCCTCACCTTTAGACCTAGTTTAAGTAGTTTTCAATCCTAACGAACACTATTCCCTGTGGAGAACGATCAATCCCCCGGTACTTCTCACTTCACTATACTACACTGGTCAGGTACACTGCCTGGTGGGGATTGCAAGCCTCTTGAGATCCTTGAGAGGTAAATCCTTTTGCGTGGGCGCAATCCAGCGCATCAAGTTTTTGGCGCCGCTGCCGGGGAATAGTTATTGTTTAGGTTGAAATTTATTTTTATTAGGTCTACTTACTAGAATCCTTTCTAGTGAGATTTTTATTTTATTTTTCTAGGATTTCTTTAGTCTATCTTATTCTTTGTGCTTTTGTTCGTAGTTTCTTCTTCATGAGTAATATTGATCGTTTGATCCCTGTTATTCGTGTTTTCCGTCGTAGGAATTTCCAGCTACCCAATCTTCCCCCTATTGCTGAAAACGAGAATCCACCAAAT
>LBNU01003630.1:118184-146626 GCA_014162995.1 Artemisia annua | reverse complement strand
CCAGCGCATCAAGTTTTTGGCGCCGCTGCCGGGGAATAGTTATTGTTTAGGTTGAAATTTATTTTTATTAGGTCTACTTACTAGAATCCTTTCTAGTGAGATTTTTATTTTATTTTTCTAGGATTTCTTTAGTCTATCTTATTCTTTGTGCTTTTGTTCGTAGTTTCTTCTTCATGAGTAATATTGATCGTTTGATCCCTGTTATTCGTGTTTTCCGTCGTAGGAATTTCCAGCTACCCAATCTTCCCCCTATTGCTGAAAACGAGAATCCACCAAATCTGTCACCGAATCGTCACTTTAACAACAATTCTGATATGGATGAATCCGACCAAGATACCGACCATGAAAATGGCCCCTTTTATTACTCTTCGGATTCCGATGAGGACCTAGGTGATGGGGAAGTGATAGACGATATTAAGGGAAGAGAGAAAGTTGATCCTCTCAAGTATGTTGACCCTAGGACAAAGATTGAGAAAGATAGTTTGTTTAATATGCAATTCACTTGTAAGATTGGATTTAGGAGCTTCGATCCTTACCTTAACTCGTCTTTACCTATGAACATAATCTCACGCACTGAATATAATAGAATCATGGTAAATGAGTTAGAATACCAAGGAGATAATATTGTTGCTAGAACTAAAACATTGCATGTGTCTGTTGGAAGCTTTGTTTATCTAGTTGACTTTATAGTTATGGAGAATCTAGGAGAGTTTGTTGATAGTAACTTAACCCAAGTTGTGTCTAAAAAGCCCTTCAAAAGGTTAACCAACTTAGACGAAAAACTCATGGAAGGGTTAATTACATTTTCAGACGGGAACGAGGATTTTGTTTATCAGATGCCCCGTGCACACCCTATATTTAAGAATTTTTCTATTGAGGGATGCAATAGGCTTCCTCCTTGCGATATGTTGAGTGAGAGAGATATAAGAAAAGGGCTCAAATATCCCCATGAAAAGAATAAAAGGTATTAACGCGGATGTTTAGAGCTAAGTGATGACTATAAGAGAGATGAGGCAACGATTAGGTGGCTCACATTTGGGTACTTGAGCATTAGTGACACTAGGTGACCGTGACCTTGAGTCTAGCTACAAGACTCGTTAATAAAGAAAAGCGCTTCTTGAGAGGCAACCCAAGCTTTATTTGTTTGTTTTATTTGCTTCCGTTTGTGTGCCTTATTTTTTATTGTTTATGATTCATGCTTCAAATAAAATTGTGAAAATGCTTTATTTTGTTTTTAACTTCGTCTTAATTACATATAAAGGTATTTCGCAAAACCTAAGTGTAAGGGAGATCTAAATATGTTTACAAGAACAAAATTGAACATGAATCATAACAATATAAAGTTTGAGTCAAATGCTTGTATCGAGTCATAATGGATATTTTGCAAGATTTCCAGGAAGTAAGGTATAGGTTTTGCAAGAAATTTTCCAGAAACTTAACATAAAAAGTTCTGTCAGAACACTCTGACGGCGTCAGGCCTTAAACCTAACGACGTCAGGTGTAAATTTTTGGAAAATAATTTTTGCAAGTTTTGTTTTGATTCCTGAACCGTAATGATTGATTAAGTCTTAACTTATAAACTCCAGGAATCTGCAAATATTCATTCCACAAGCATTATATCTTATTTGCTTTCTAGGTATTTTTATTATATGTAGATTTTACCGCCAATGTTATGCAAGGTTTCTTGTTTGTTTTCTCAGGTTTAACAGGTAATTTTGGACAAGACAATGATTTATATTCTGGAAGGGAAGCTTTGAACGTTCATTTTCTTGGAAGAAGATCTAACCATGTCACCACATTATCCACACCGAACGAATCAGGGGAGTATTTGTTTTCATTCTTTTACCTTTTTACTTTTTACATCTTTCTATTAGAACATTGGGGGACAATGTTCAATTTAAGTGTAAAGGGGGGGGGGGGGGTAAATGATGACACCTTAGAGAATGCAATTACACTTGATTTTTGTTTGTTCGATAGTAAGTGTGTAATAAAACTGAAAGAAATACTTGTTAGGGCAATTCTATCGCCAAATTTAAAATTTTTTACAACATGTAGGAGTGAAACTTTAGTCTTAATGAGCGTCTCATGGATAGGAGATTGTATGACTAGCACAAAAACAATACCACTCAAAAATTTTCCCCCAAATATGTGAGGTTCGCCCCTAGAATTGTTAGGAAAAGCATTCATTGTTGATGCTTGTGTGTGTACCGGTAGTATTTAGATTCTAGAAATTGCGTTAGTGACCATTCCAAGTCCACAAGTGAGACTACATTCGTGTAGTTAGGATTTACTACATGATAAGAGGCATTAGGATAACCCATGTTTTACACCTGTGATATAATTACGTTGGCTACGTTAGTCAAGTAATTCTCCCACACCTTTGCGATGTACCCATTTTTGGTACACGATACCCCTAGTACACCCCTCAGAGCCTATCTTTTTCGTTTCTGACTTTAAGCATCTTACTTAAAGGAAGAATTTGTTTACAATCCACCCCCAAATGTACAACCAAATTGCCTTAGCCTTCCGTGTATGCACTCATCTTTAGTGCATTATTATTACATGTTTAAACCCTTTGTTAATTGTCTAATCGATTACATGGTTGCTAAGTCGAGTCATATCTTGTATATATTGTTTTGGGACGATTGTGACTTATGGTTAAAAGTACAAGTGTTATGAAGAAATGGGGAAGAACATCAATGAATACCCCCATATGTGCAAAATATTTAAAAAGTACTCCAAGTGTTTCGATTATCTTAATTCGAGTCATTAGTATAATTAATTGTAAAGTATGTAAAAGTTCAAGTGTAAGGGCAGAACCGAGGCCCTTATGATGTATTATTTTGGATGGTAGGGTAAGGATGTAAAAAAATAAAACAAAAACCGTCCACCTCTATCTTTTATTTATGTTTGTTTTGTTTTATGTAGTTACTTTATAATTAGTATAAGTTGAGTCTAGTCTTGGCTTAGCAACACCTCGTGTACATGTAATTTACAAAGACAGTTGACTTACCACCAGTAAAATTATCCTTTATCCAACAAAACCGTGTTTTCAATACCCTACACCTCACGTTATAACCCGTTGTAAAGCTCTCTTTGATAGTTATCCTAGGTGCTTACGCCTAGTGGAGGAGGTTTTCGATCCTTTCTAAAGCCTATGGTAATCGACGTACTATGACAGGTAGTGAGTGATATTTTCCATTTCCATTTATGTTATATACTTCTATTAACACCCGAGAGATGTGAGTATCCAAACACTATTTGTGAGATGCTAGTGTATAATCTCCGTGCTTATTTTGATTGAAGTGGAACGATTATTTGTTGTAATTACTTTTATGTTAGCATTAAATGACCCCTAGCTTGTATTTTGTTTAGAATAAAAGCCCATTTGCTTGAGGACAAGCAAATCCCAAGTGTAAGGGTATTTGATGAGGCGAAAAGTATTACGCTTTTAGGGGGTCATTTAATCCCTAAATCGTATTTATTTGATCAAATATTGTCTCAAATCGTTCCTTTTGTCATGGGTACTTTGGAGAGGAATTCTGCAAAAGGGAGCATTTTGGACGTTTTTGGAGCATAAAAGTGAAGAAAATGACAAAGTCTCAAAATCATGCTTGGAACAGTACCTGACGGCGTCAAGTTCTACATGTGACGCCTTCACTTGTTGACAAAGAGGTGGATAATCAGTTTACACATGACGGGCCAGAGACTTTTTGGAAGATTATAAGGTGACGGCGTCACCCTTTGTGATGCCTAGGTGGTCACGTGTAATTGTTATAAGGTGACGGGCCAGAAATTTTTGTACGTGACGGCGTCAGGTGTAGATCTAGGCAGTCAAGGAACCCTAATTCGGCGAGGTGACGGCGTCAAGACCCATAAGGTGACGCCGTCAGCCTAGAAAATCTATATATAGTTTTGCAATTTTCATTCATTGGTGTGTAACTTTTAGAGGAGAAACCCTAGTACGAGTTTTGTGTTTTTTCTAAGGGTTCTTCACCCTTTTATCATCCATGTTCAATTGAAGATAAGTTTTCTTTTAATTCATACAATATGTCTATGTGTTGTGTGATTTATTCATTTACTTGGCTTCACTTTAACATGCTAAGCTAGATTTATCTTGTGTTTGCTTAGATGTAGTGAAACCTAGTTGTTAATTATTGGTTGATGGTGTGTTATTAATTATGTTGGGTGGGTGAAATCAATGCTAGGCTTAAGAAAACTGGCTTACCTCCTAATTGGTAACAAGCTTGAACGTCTTAGGAAGCATGAATCGGATGTGTATTACGATTAATTGGTTGTATTTAATGCACAAGTGAATTCTAGTGATCATTTGGTTTGGATACTAAACGTGTCACCATAGGGTGAAGTAGGATCTTATAGAGTTGGGGAAGGACGTACACAGCCCCACGACTAGTATTAAGGAATACATCCCGTCATCCACACAATTGTAACATACTAATCAACCGGTAAAAGATAGCTAGGGAGTAATGAAATCTAAGTAAACACATTTCTCACCATATAAGTTATACGCCCATCCTTCAAAACCGAGATTTTACTTGCTTTCTAAAAAATATAAAAACACAAAAATAATCATCCCTCACCTTTATACCTAGTTTAAGTAGTTTTCAATCCTAACGAACACTATTCCCTGCGGAGAACGATCAATCCTCCGGTACTTACCACTTCACTATACTACACCGGTCAGGTACACTGCCTGGTGGGAATTGCAAGCCTCTTGAGATCCCTTGAGAGGTAAAACCTTTTGCGTAGGCGCAATCCAGCGCATCAGTTGAGGAGGACAAGCAAAATTTTGCAAAGTAAACTACTCTTACTTGCTCATCAACTATGTACTTTTTAAACTATCATCAAGTGCTATACTCAAAGTTGCACTGCTCATAAACCGTTAAATAACAGAGTAACATGGGAAATGTTATATGAGCATTGATTGACATGCCTAACTCGTGTGTCTAAATATGTGCCTAATCTTATGTGGCATCACTCTATTGGTGACAGTAGATGGACCCATCATTTCACAAACTAATAAAATACTTCCACATCATTTTAGGCATAACATTAGTCATACATTTAAGCCCCCCCCCCCCCCAACTTTTTTAACGGTATTTTCATTATATCAAACTAGCAAGAAGTTGGAGAAAAAAAATATATTCTCAAGTTTGCACACGCAATTTTTGGGTTACCTATCCAATCTAACCGAACCAAAATTGGTATATTAAATCTGTCTATAATCTATGAATAAGATAAGACTTTGATTTCTTCTACAAGAATGTCTTTTCTTGATGGTTTTGAATCAAAACAAACNTTTTTAGATCTTTTTTTAGAAATTTTTTATTTGGATTTTTTTTTCTCAAAAAAGTTTTTGAATTATTTTTTTTGGAAAAAAGTTTTTCCACAAATTTTATTTTATAATTTTTTTTCGAAATCTTGTTTTGTCTTTTTAATTTTTTTTTTAGAAATTTAATTTTCTAAAAAAAAATTTCGAAAATTTTTTTTCGCCAAAAATGTATAAAAATGAACGAAAATGTATAAAAAGTTTTTTCTCACGAAAACTCTCCAAAAGCCAAGTTTTCGACTAATTTTTTCTTAAAAAAAATCTTTTTCTAAAAAATTAATTTCGGAAAAAATGTTTTTTCACAAAAAAAAAATAGATTTTTTTTAATCTTTTTAGATTTATTTTTACATTTTTTTCTAAAAATAATTGAATTGTTTTTTTCGGAAAAAAAATGCATGGATGAAAACGAAAAAAAAAACGGATGAAAACGGATAAAAACGAATGAAAACGGAAGAAAATTGAAGAAAACATATAAAAATGGATGAAAATTTTGCAAGTCAAAAAGTTGTCTTGAAAAAATTCGTGCTAACATACTTAATCACAAGGGACCATTTTTGAAAAAATCACAAAGGACTAATTTTGCAAAATAAATAAATCACAAGGGACCATTTTTGCTCAAAAATCACCTTTTAACATGTTTTGCAGGTTTTGCAGGTGAAAAAGTTACTCACGTACCATATCGGTACATTTTTGAAAGTAGACAGCTATTGTACGGATAAAACCCGAAAAGAAAATGTAATTAATGTTATTCTAATTGGAATAATATTTGGCATAAATTGAACTTTTTTAACGGTATTTTCATTATATCAAACAAGCAAGAAGTTAGAGAGAAAAAAAATATTCTCAAGTTTGCACACGCAATTTTTGGGTTACCTATCCAATCTAACCGAACCAAAATTGGTATATTAAATCCGTCTATAATCTATGAATGAGATAAGACTTTGATTTCTTCTACAAGAATGTCTTTTCTTGATGGTTTTGAATCAAAACAAATNTCATTTCTTATTTTGAGCGATGTGGGACTTTTCCATTTTGTGTTTCACATGCCTCACTTTGAGACACGATTTCTCATTCATCTTAGCTCTATTTTGGACATACTTTAGCTCGTCGCGAAGCTCTCTTGGAGGAGTACATAACGCCCCCAACAAACACTAATATATATAACATATACATATATTAAATTATGTCCAAACTTTGCAAAAACTCATTTTGCAAAACCACATTTCCAAAAGTTTGCTAGAACGAGCTCGTTAATAACTATAGCAAATTGAATTGCAGGACACCCTCTCCGTCCAGCACCAAATGGAATAAACTCAAAGTTAAGCCCTTTATAGTCGGTAGAACTGTTCAAAAACCTCTCTGGTCTAAACGTCTCTGCTTCCTCCCATTGTGAAGGATCTCTTCCTATTGCCCACGCATTTATAATCACTTGTGTACCTTCTGCAATGTCGTACCCCATTAGTTTAACATATTGTGTTGATTCTCTAGAAATAAGTAGGGGAAGTGGAGTATGCAAACGCATCGACTCTTTGAGGACAGACTGTAAGTACTTCATTTTCTCCAAATCATCCTCAGTAATCCTGGGTTTGCCTTGACTTATTTCTCTGACTTCCTGTTGTAACCTTTTCATTACTCGAGGGTGTCTTATTAGCTCGCTGATTGCCCACTCGATGGCTGTGGATGTAGTATCAGTCCCAGCAGCAAATAAATCCTACATGAAATGCATATACTGAATGATTCTTAAACTAACAAAACCACATCTTATTTAAATAACTATTCAATGTTATCTTTTTTAAACGCTCTATTATAATAAATCTTTGAATAGAGAGATTTAGGATGCTTATGCATTAACTACAAAATTTGAGTGACTTTCAGCCTTATTGACTCATTCGTAGCTAAATTGCTGCAAGCTAGTTAGATATTATCAAAACCGTTTGGACTGAAGAAAGAGTCTGAGCAATCTTACCATGATAGCAGCTTTAATGACATCTCTATGAAGGATAAAGTTAGTAGTGTTTTCTCTTTGAACATCGAGTAAGATGTCTACTAAATCTTGGCCCGCATCGTTACGACCACCAAAATCACCATTCAGTGTGTTTTTCTTATCTATATGTTCTTCAAGAACACGTTCAAGAAACTCGTCAAATTCTTCAGCAACTTTTTTTGTTCTTGACTCTAAACCACTTAATCGATCTACCCACGACAACCACGGAATATAGTTACCAACAGAATATGAACCAAGTAGATAAGTAAACCTTACCAACAAGTCGTTAAACTCAACCCCTTGGTATGTCCTCCCTAAAGCTACCCTACAAATTATATTATTCGTAAGCGAATTAAGCAACTCGCCTAAATCAATTACTGATCCAGAACTTTTACCAATCTTATCAAGCATGACACGAGTCTCCTCTTCTCTCACATGTCGAAATGACTGAACACGTTTACTACTTAAAAGTTGGAGCACTGCAATGCTTCTTACATGCCTCCAATACTCACCATATGGAGAAAATGCTATGTCCTTAGAACCATAAGTAAGTGCATGGGGAATACTTAATTTGGGCCTACTAGCAAATATTACATCATGGGTTTTCAATATTTCGCGGGCTGCTTCAGCCGACGAGGCTACAAGCACGGGTACGCTGCCTAGTTGAATGAGCACAAGTGGACCGAGCTTCTGAGTTAAAGCTTGGAGAGAGCGGTGAGGGTTCAAGCCTATTTGATGAAGGTTTCCAATAATTGGAAGCTTTCGGGGCGATGGCGGTTTGTTTTTGTGGTTTTTCGAAGAGGATGAAGGCCTTTTGAAAGTAATGAAAAACAATATTACAAAGAAAAACACTAAAATAAGTGGCAAATTAAATAATACTCCTAGAAACATTGTTAAGTTGAAATGCTATTGTTTGGCTAGCAGTTAACATTGATCCATTATATATGGTGCCTATGCATATGCACGTACAGACTCAACCTCGAAGAATAATGCAGGAAAATTTGGGATTGATTTTTAAGGTTGATCAGTTTGTAACCTTAAGGACTTACAAGTCGGATACTTTTGTAATTTGTTGATAACATTTGTGTGGTGTATATGTCACATTGCTATCAACAATAATGTGAAATTTTCTTATGATATATGACAGTATGACACGGTTACTATATATTTCGGGGACTCTGATGGTGTATGCACAGTTACAACTATAAGTTTGGGGAGATGATTTGCACACTTTCTCAATTAATTGAGACACTCTAATTTAATTTGTTTAAACATTTATACCCTTATAGTTACTCTTACATTTTTACCCATGTGAGGGTATAAATGTCCAGACTTATTAAATTGGAGTGTCCCAATCAATTGAGGGAGTGTACAAATCATCTCCCGTTTGTTTGAGGGTGCTATATATAGATAGGCTGATAATAATAGGGAAAATTGTCTAAACATACATCGAACTTATCACTTTTTACTATTCTATGCATCGAACTTTTTTTTTCCTATTGTATGCACAAACTTTCTTAATTATCCTATTGTAGCCATATACTTTCTTTATCATCCTATTGTAGCCATAAATCTGACGTGGCATGGTGTTAATTAGATAAATTTACATAAATCGTCCATGTGGCTCTAAACAATTGCACCATTCGTCCTTGAGTCAATTACATAAAAGGTCTCTGTGGTTATAAATTTTCACCCGTCGTCCTTGTTGATTTAATCAAGTTAAAAACAATCTTTAAATTAAAATAAAAAAATTAATAATAATAATAATAATAATAATAATAATAATAATAATAATAATAATAATAATAATAATAATAACCCAAAAAATGCGAAAAATTAATAATAATAATAATAATAATAATAATAATAATAATAATAATAATAATAATAATAATAATAATATACCTTCGTCTTCTTCCCCATTTGAATTTCCAATTAATTTAATTCCTAAATCAAGAACATCAAGAACAAAAACCCAAAAATGCGGAAATGCAAACACAACCACCACCACCACCACCCTCTACTACCACACAACCAACACCACCACCACCTTCCACCACAAAAAAACAGCATCATCTTCAAAACAAAAAATAAAAAACACACCACACGCACAAAGAACATCATCATCTTCAACAAACAACACACAAATTCATTATTATCCTCGTATAAATATATACAAACACGACAACAACCCATCAAACAATCACACCCGTTTATTGCAATAGGTAGGCTATGTTTTAATCTTGTCGATCGACAATAACCGTGCCCCTAATCATCCATCTTTTGAAGATCATTTAACTTTTAATACTACTCCCTCCGTCCCAATTTTATTGTCTATGTTTCCTTTTTGGGATGTCCCAATTTAATTGTCCCGTACTAAAAATAGATAGGGAAGTTTAACCAAGTTTACTATATTACCCTTGTTTAAAATTATTATTACATACCTTAATGAAGACTTTAATTAATTACCTAAGTGCAAAATTGTCATAGTAAAATATGAAGACAATAATTTTGAAGACTTTAATTAATTACCCTTGTTTAAAATTGTTATTACATACCTTAAACTGTGTGTTTTTTGTCGGAGGACAATAATTTTGGGACGGAGGGAGTATTACTATTTACAAGAGAACCGATGATCGTTCTTTGGTAGAAACTTTGCAAAATAAATCAGTTCTTAGAAGAATAGTGGTTTTAGTATTGTTATCTATCGTTCAGTGAATAAACTTAAAATGGATTGAGAGCAATGTCTCTATCATCCCAATTTTTCCCTTTTAATAATGCTCAAACGTGTAATTGCAATTTTTTTTTCTGTAATCTAAATATAATTCATCAGATTTTGAATTAGTCAAAAGATTATGTTTTCAATTATGTGACCAGTTCTCTCAAGGTTTCTACAAAAGCATAAGGTTACTGTTTCACAAAAACCTTATGCTGGTGGTCTACTTCATCTTTCACAAAAGATCAATCACTATCACCACCACCACCAGCAGGTGTGGAGTGGGTGTCGATTATGTGGAGGTGTTGGACGGATCTTGATAGTGGTAGTAGCGGGTGTGGAGTGGCCGGATAGAGAGTGGTTGTCGGATTTTGAGAGTGGTGGTATTGCAAAACTCAAGTAAGCTCTGGCCCTTATCAGTTGATCTTTGATCTTCCTATCCAGTACCCTCTGCGTTGGCAATGGCACTTCCTGATCATGTCCAAGTGTTGCACGACCAGCCTCAACCTGTCACAGCAATATATACAATTGAAGAGGAATAAATGATTTGCATCATGTACACGACTAGCCTCAACCTATCACAGCAATATATACAATTGAAAAGGAATAAATGATTTGCATCATGTGAAGGCAAAAATATTATAAGATACAAATGTATAAGAAACGGCAACGCTTGTTAACACTTTAATTTGATAGTGCTATTACAGTGGCGGAGCTAGAAAATTTTTTTTGGGAGGGCCGAAACAAATTTTTTTACGGAATAACATTAGATGAGAGGGCCAAAACAATTTTTTTTCCGGAAGAACAATATGAAATCGCGAAAAAATACACTAACGGGCTTAAGGCTAGGGGTCGGGACCCTTCCCAGTCCCTTAATAGCTCCGCCCTTGGCTATTATGCGCCAATGATAGAAAAGTGATGTAGATATTTTGGTAGTACGTTTTTCCAAAGAATTATTTGTGAAAATAATTCTCGGGTCGTTTTCTGTTGAGAGCTTGACGGCGAAATTGACGAATGAAAAGGGGTGTGTGTGAGATGAATAGTGAAATATTTTTGAGATTTGATTATAAGAACTATAATTATGGACTAAAAACGCAAGCTAAGGCAAGGGGAACAAATAATGCACACGTAAACACATAAAAGGCAAAAAGAAATGCAAATCCCGAGCTATTCCCGAGATTTTAGAAACTAAATGAGATTTAAAAGGCTAAAATGCAAATGTAAGAAGTCAAGGGACTAAAAATGTAAAAATATAAAACTAGTTTAAAAGTTTAAAATCCTAAAAATAAAAAGTAAAAAGTTAAAGGACTGAAAATGTAATTTTACAAAACTTACTTTTGAACTAAAACTTTTTATCTAAAAGACAGGGACTATTTTTGTAATTTTCCAAAGTGATTTATAAAAGAAAACCGAATTGACTCTAATTTCACTAAAACTTAAAGTCTAGAGACTAAAATTGACAAAAATAAAAAACGTTTTTATTTCTTTCTTCCTTTTTAACAGCCTAACAAGCTAGTTTCAAAAGCTTGTAAAAAACTTGATACTGGACCAAATTAAAATTTAAAAAATGTTTTGGAAAGCTAAGCCAGCAAGGAATCCAAATATAACAAAAACCCTATGCCAATTTCATCAATTGAACACTAATTTTGCTTATGAACAGATGACCAAACAAGGAGTAGCAACAGATTTATTGACAGCAGATTTGGAACAGACTTTGCAAGCAAATTCAATTGACAAAATGTTGATGTTATTAACTGAAATTGTAAACTTGGAAAATTAGCTAGGTGATCTATCTAGAAAACACAATATGACACAAATCCAAACACAATTGATCAATCAAATTCAGTCATGAACTGACAGACAAAAGGGCAGTACATGCTGACTTTTGCATTATCCACTTTAACAGTTGACTAATTTGGATTTCAATCTACTCTAACATGATCTATTTTGATGTTTTGAGTTAAGTTTTAACTGAATCAGGCTGACTTAACTATTTGTGAAACAATTGAATGAGGCTGCAAGCACAAATTACAATCCAGTTGACTGATAAAATCAAGCAAATTGAATTTTGACTTTACTCTATAAATCCTACTGATTTTATGTTCTAATTATTCTACTAACACCTAAAGTAAACTGTCTAATCTAGATTTACAATACAGAAACCAATAGAACTTATCAAACAATGCTGATCCAAACACCCTTGGTATAACAGTTTACACTAAACTTGCACCTACAAACTGTTAATAGCTAAACTTATGCTTCAATCAAGTTCACTTTAACAAGCTAAAACTAAATCCAGCAAAGAACAACAAGTTCTCAGAATCACAGATCTAATGAAATTCCTTGCAGTTACATATTCAGAAAATCTTAACAAGCAACAAATGTGATCAAATAGCATCAACTACAATCAACTTTACTGATTAACTAACAACTAACATAATGGAACAGTAAATCTACAGCAACAATCTCACTTCTACACTAAAATTCAACAATAATCAAATCTAAGCAACTGAAATGAAAATTTATGAACTAAAAAAGTACAATGAGCCTTACAAGCTGGATCTCAGCGTTCTGAGATCTTCCAAAGCTAGCCTACCCCTTGGATAGGCTCAAATCACTTTCTGAATCATCATTATACCATCTCTTACTCTGCTTGATCACTATGAACTCAATATCTACTGATTTTTGATGAAATTTAAAGAGAATTTGGATTTTTACTAAACTAATGACTCACATGAGCTTCTGAGCTTATGTGAATTTACTGAATCTAGTTAGAAGCTAATTTTGTGCTTATGAAAACAATTTTTTTTTATTTTTCCACTTATTTAACTGATTTTTGTATTTTTTTAAAAAAAAAAACTTGATGAAAACTAAACTAATGAAATTGTAAATGATTTCATAAGCTTCTGAGAAGCTTATGAGGTGAAAAGAGCTTATTAAACAAACACTAAACAAAGAATGAAGAAGAATTCAGAGCTTATATAAAACTGAAAATGGAACTTTTATTACTCTAAATCTTGTTACACGTTTACAAAAGCTGAAAAATGATTACAAATAAGCTAAAATTTACTAAAAACTGCTTATTACACAAACTAACTAACTTCTAAATCGTTGGAGTGAACTTGTATTTATAGCTGAGATGAGGGGAGCGTCCTCTAAAGGTTCTGGAAGTGGAATCTTCTCTGGAATATGCTCCTTGGATCCCCTGTAATGTCCTTGAACCAATCATAATCTTCCAAATCATCCATGTGACGCGTCCAACCTAATTAGAGGTTGCCATGTGGCATTCCTTTGCTGTCACTCTTCTGACAAGGTGTCAGGGGGTATGGGAATTGACCAATTAACCCTTAATACGAGGTTAATTGGTGTGGGAATTGGTAATTTTAAGAGAAAGGGGATTAGGGTTCATATTTCTGGGTTCAGGATTGAAAGAGGGGTTTTCTTTGGCGCGTTTGGTTTTTTTAATATTATTTTGGTTCTGAACCGGGTAGGGGGAATTAGGTTTACGTTTGGGCTTTGGGTTTTTATAAAAAAAAAACTTGGGTTGGCTCTCATGTATTTTTAGTATAGAATTTCACAAGGACCAAAATTTGTAACTTTGCAAAGTTTAAGGACATTTCTTGCCAATTTTCTGATTCTTCAAGGACCTTTGTTTGACATTTTAAGCTCAATTTAGGATCAAGGCTTGATAAATGATTTCCGGCTCCGGCTCTTGACACTTTCCTCATCTCGTGCTCGTTTTTGATCATTTTGATGTGATTTGAGTCCGTTTTTGCAATATCCATTCTTGCACAATCATAAACACAAAAACACGTATATCTTTTGCATTTGTTAGCGTTTTTGGTCTTAAATTGGTAAATAAAAGATATGTGATTTAACACATATCAAGCATTGTATAAAAACACTATTAAGTCAACCGTCGACTTAATAAGACAAAACCGTCATGATATCAATTATGATCCATATGCTGACTATGTACGTTTAAACTTTTAATCAGTTGATTGTCTAATTAAATGCTTCTAACTATGGTGGTGGTGGCTGTGTTTGCATTTCCGCATTTCTGGGTTTTTGTTCTTGATGTTCTTGATTTGGGAATTAAATTAATTGGAAATTCAAAAGAAATTTAGATGGGGAAGAAGACGAGGGTATATTAGTCATTTCACTGCACTTAACGAGGAAAACTAACGACGGTTAGTGAACAGTGCGTCTCGGTGGCTTTTTTGCACTTATCCAGAATGTTAGTGGCATTTTTGCATGCCTTTATGACTCGGGGTCTTTTTTGCACTTTCGCGATACGTTAGTGACTAAATTTGCAATTTACAATTTTTTTTCTTTTACATCATTATTAGTAGGGGTGTCAGTAGGGTCGGATCAACCCGAACCCGAACCTGATAAGGCTTATCGGGTCGGGTCAAATCGGGTCAAAAAATATAAACGGGTTATTTTGACCCGAACCAGATAACCCGATAGTGTTATCGGGTTGGGTTAGGGGTAAAAAAATAATGCTATCGGGTTATCGGGTCAACCCGATAAGACCCAAAAATCACTTTTCCAATTTTTAATAAATAATTTTTAGAAGCCCAATGTCTGTAAATGTTGAGAAACTTGCTAACGAAATCACCATGTTGTCAAAACACTAGATACGTTTGATGTTTCTTTTCCGGTGTTATTAATTTAATGTCTATTGGAGTATACAAGTTAGCTTCTTTTGTTCCATATGATTAGTTTTATTATAATTTGGTCAGTTAGAAAAGTTGTAAATTTTTATCTGTTTAAGTTCCTCATTTCAGTTACCTATTGTCAACCTATATCATAGCCTATTGATATATCAATCAGTAATGGCATACAAGAAACAAGAGCATATATTTAAATACTGCATTTTTTTTGGGTGAAAAAGAGAACTATATATTAACTTCCAAAATATTACATCAAATAGGAATATGGAATTGGACATCACCCAATCCATGCAAATACTGCATGTTACACACAGTTGGAAAAAGAACATATCTTATAAACCATAAGAACTCGTGCAAAAGTTGAGTCGAGAGGTACAAGGAAGAAGCATTAAGGGAAAGATATTTATGCAATTCAGCAAGCGCTAGAACACTTGACAATGTACACATGTTTATGGTGTTTTACTTAGAATACTAAAGCAATGTGTTTTACTTAGAATACTAAAGCAATTCTCTATTAAACTGTCGAGGAGCAGATACTAACTAGCTCAAAACAGATGAGTCCACACAATCTGTTAAGCATGCAACCCGATAACCCGAATCACCCGACCCGATAAGACACGACCCGATTACCACACGAACCCGATAACCCGATTCCTTATCGGGTCGGGTTGCGGGTGAATTTTTAAAAAATCAAAACCCGACTCACCCGACCCGATAAAACCCGATAACCTGACCCGATAACACCCCTAATTATTAGTACGGTTTCTAATAAGGACACTCCAAAGATTTACTATTTTTTTCATCTTCCAAAAGTTTACTAACGTCATTTAGTATAAACAAGGTTATATCGAACGCACATATGTAGGACGGTTCACAACGACAGAGGCCACATGTGATGGTGAAGATACATTACATGAGGGTTCTCGTTACCATATTCGTACATCCCAACATAGTTGAAACAGTTAATTTGAATAGTCGAAATCATACTCATCTAGTTACAGTCATGCATCGTAAAATCTGTCCTCTTATTGTCGATCTTTATTTTAGTTGTTTTGCTAGTATGTGTTGGAAACTCGTAATGTCAAAAACATAACAGAAGTGGTTTAGTGTAGAAATAATTAGTTTATGTATTATATTTGTCAAGTTAGAAAGTATAAGTATGTATTATGTAAAGTATAGAAGTTGTAAACCGGTATTGGGCTGAGTCCAAGATAGAAACGATTATTTTAGAATAGGTATAACGTTTAGAAGGAAACGACATGTCTCTTGTGATGCACCGTTTCATTTAGTATATATAGTTAGGATCCTGTAAAACAGAAAGTTAACCCCATTCATTATATATTAGATATCAAAGGGTTCAACCCATTCTTGTTCATATAGTTATTGTGATTCTTGATTATGGTTTGGCATCAATGATTCGTGGGACAATAGTATGCAACTCTTTTTTTTCCTCAGCCAACCTTGTATGCATTTCGTTATTCAGGGATTTATTGACTTGTTTTTGCGTCTTCTAACTAACGGGTGTTTGTTTCGGCTTATATAGCTGTTTAATGGCTTATTTGGTTTTGAGCTTACATTTCATAGGCTTACTTTTGAAACTTTTCTGCTTGTATAAAGCTTATTATGACATAACAAACTTATATAAATCGAAAAGATTCAAAATAAGCCACAAAAACATAAGCCCAAAACCAGATAAGCCATAAGCCAGTTATATAAGCCGAAACCAACACCCCCTTAATCATTTCTTTTGTGACGCAACTGCGGATACGGGTTTTGGGAGAGAAAATGCTCGGTTTAAACCAAGAACCGGTTCGGTTTAAACCGGTTTTACCCATAACCGGTTCTGTTTAAACCGGTTTTACCTAAAACCAGATCGGCTTAAACCGGTTGACAACAAATAATGCAAACCGGTTTCTAAACCGGCGGTTCGGTTTTCCCTAAACTGGTTTTTCAAAAATCGATTTCGGTTTTTTTTTTCAGGTTCAGTTCATGAACCGTTTTNGTAAAAAACCGGTCGGGGCAAAATACTCAAAACCGATCTAACCGGTTCGGTTAAAAAAAACCGGACCGGTTTTTAAAAAAACCGGTTCCAGTTTTTTTTCCGGTTAAAAAAAAACCGGTTTGAAACTTGCATCTCTAAACTCATCATCAAACTTCATAAAAAGAAAGATTAACAAACAAGCCCATGTTATTTGGGCCACCATAATTAAATTAATACCAATACAAGCCCAATAAGATTTAAAGCGACTTTTACAAGTCAGCGGCGAGTAGTCATGAAAGATTGGGATCTTATACAGAAATAGAAAATAAAAAATAAACCCTAAATCAAATCAAATTTAACTTAGAATTATTGATCCAAACTATTTTTGAGGATAGATGAATTAAAAGATGATTTGATGAGCTGATTCTTGAACAATTTGATGTAAGTTTATTTTATAGTTAAATTATTATGTGTGATTGTTACTCATATTTACTTTTATCTAGTTTGTTAAATTTTTACACTTTTGAGTTTGATTGTTAAATTATATTATTTTAGCCACCCAAAAACTGAGTATTTGACACTAGAAATGGATTATAGATGAAGCTAAAGCTTATTGGAGGTGCTTATTAGCTTATTACATTACACAGTAAGCTTATCCAAACACTTATTGACTTAGTGCTTAATAGCTTATTGAAGAGCAAAAAAAGGGCTTTATGCTTAGCTAAAGCATAGTCGCCAGGAACACAGATTGCTGTGATATGGGATCGAGTGGGGGGTAATGGGTAGGTTTATTTCGGACTGAACTTCCTAATATGTTTAACGATTATCCTTTTGCAAAACACCACTTTTAACTCTTTGACCCGGTTTCAAATCTTGGCATGGAAGAAATTTTTTTCTTACCCCGCTCTGGTGGGATTGGGTATGTTGTTGTTTTACTAGGTTGGGTACAATTCACTTGTGATCGGGGATTGGGGTGATTAAAATTTTAAATGTATCATGTGACTATGAGCTAAAGTTACTTATTTATGGCCTTTGCTACAGTCAGAAGCTTTATGGATAAGCTTAGACAAACGTCCCCTTAAAGTAGCTTATGATTTCGGACTTAGGAGCTTTTTTTTTAAAAGTTCTGATAAGCTTCAAAACAAAACTATATTTTTGTAAGGAGCTTATCTAATAGAAAAATCTGAGGCTCGCTTGGGCTATTACAGTATAAGCCTGTGGCAGCAAACACACCCCATTATCTCACTTAAAAAACACCATAACAAGTTAATCGCTTTCAAAGCGTAACCCCATACACCCCGTTTGGATATGATATTAGCATCCCAAACAATATAATTTTATATATGCAAATGTTTCGGAAACATCTATTTGGTCATGTCTATTTTAAACATTTAATGATGCATTTGTCTTGACAGTATAGGGACAAATTATCGGTTTATCGTATGGAGCGTTGGCAGCCTCCGTATCAAAGGAGAGGGAGAGGAAGAGGAAGAGGAAGCTATGCATCGTCAAACACTTCAAATTATACTACAAATACTAGTAAACCGACAGTGAGTAATAGCAATTATAAGATTAACAAAAAACAGGAAGGTAATGATGTCGAATCTCTCCCCAACTTAATTGGAACATGCACACTCATGTGTCCAGTTGATGAGAGGATGCAACGTGAACGATTAAGAGATTTAGCCATCTTTGAAAGATTAGATGGAAACCCAACTAAGTCATCGTCTGCACTTGCTGTCAAAAAGTTTTGCAGAACTATTTCCACAAACGACGTGCGTAATGTGGACTTGAGACCCGTATCAGTATTGGAAGACACGTTAAATTACCTTTTAACCATTTTTGAGTCTAGTGGTCATTCTTTTGAAGCTATTCATGACTTTGTTTTTGATAGGACAAGGTCCATAAGACAAGATCTTAGTATGCAGAATATCATGACTGGTGATCAAGCTATCGGGATATATGAAAGAATTGTGAGGTTTCATATTGTGTCTCATTACAAGCTTCGAAGAAACAATGTGACGTCTGACGCCTCTCCGATGCATTATCTTAATATGGAGCAGCTTACAAAAACGTTATCGTCTTTATATCACTTATATCACCAGACCCGTAAATCAAATCCTGAATTTTATTCGTTTTACGTGCTTTTGAATCTGGGCTCTGATCGTCAACCAACGGGTGAGTCATTATCTTTATGGTTCAGAAGTCTTCCTTATTCTGTTCTGAAGTCAAAGGAAATGATGTTCTCGCGAAGACTGTTAAGGTATTTCCGATTTGGTAACTATAAACGTTTTCTTCATAGTGTAGACACCGAAGCTTCGTGTTTACAGTATTATGTTCTTGAGCCATATGTTTGTGAGGTTCGTGCTTTTGGGTTGTCATGTTTAAATAATGGGGGATATAAGCTAAATCCGTATCCGCTTGTGGATGTATCTAAACACTTGCTTATGGAAGAATCGGACGTGGAATCATTTTGTAAAGATTGTGGTTTGGATACGTTCACTAGTGACACCGGCGCAAAGTTCATGGCTACCAAGCAAACAGGTTTTTGCTATCCAAAAGGGTCCGAAAAATATTACCCTTTCGTGTCACAGCGGCTACAGAAGTTTCATAATGAAGTAAGCTGATTACGTTTGGTGCATGTTTGTCACTGCAAATGATAAAAGCTGGAAGATTAACGAAACAGGTTGTTTATCATTAATTCATTAGGATGTACCAGTGTAATTTAGCTTTGATTAGGAGAAGTTTCATTCCATGTGCTTGTAAGCTCTAAATTATGTAATCTAATAGAAGTATAGAACATGTTATCAATTAAAACATCATTGAAACGGTATATGGACCGAAGCCCCGTAGATTAGTAGGTCAAAAGGTTATAAACTGTGGTTACAGAAAATAAGTTATGGCACCTATAATTGAACTTGTACTTGGACTTCGTTGTCGCGAAGCACAACCAAGTACCACAAAATGAAGGGTGCTACGATCAGTACCTTACGTCACATTCTAGTTTTACCTCCTCTACACCGCTTTAGTTTTACCTCCTCTACACCGCTTTTATCCCACTGTATTGACTGAGCAAGACAATTTTTTATAATTTTTTGTTTCGTATCCTTCTTACTTTTATTATTTCTGACTTACCAAACTTTATATTTTATGTTCAGTATTTCTTTTTGTCGGTTTTATGCGATATATTAATAAAACTAGTTTTTAATGATTTTTTGCTCTGTAATTTTTGTGTTTTACTACTTTTTACTTATCAAATTTTATATTTTCTGTTCCGTTTTTTTATTTCGCAGTTATATAAAAAAAATTATTAAAAAAAAATAAAATAAAAAATTTAAAGGAGGTATTAGTGGTACTTTTGGGGTACCATTGTCCCATCCTTAAAACGAATCGTGACAACTATACTATGATAAGAAAGTTACGGCAATATACACACAAGAAACAACTGCTATAAAAGGAATGGTTGTAGTATTGGTACCCTAGCCCTCTTTTTAGTCACTTTATGGACACAAAACACTTTTTATGATTTTTTGTTTGGTATTTTACTAGTTATAATACCCGTGCACGCACGGGGTTTTGACATAAATTTTCTATTATATAATAATATTGATTATTGCAAGTATATATAAATGTATACATTAAGTTGTTTTTAATTTTGTCGTTGATAATTACTTAAAATTAAAATAGTGTTTAAAATTGATAATTGTGTGAAAAAAAAAAAAAAAAAAAAAAAAGAGAAGTAGGACTGGTTGATCCGAGTTGTTTTCATGTTTGCGTTATTGTTGTTAAGTTAACTTTTAGTTTTTATATGTAATTAATATGGCATGTGAGCATGCATAAATCATTATTGTTGTATAAGTTTTTTTTTTTTTTTTTTTTTACCCGTATGCTCTAATGATTAATTGGTCTGTTAAGTTCTCAGCACTCAAAATCTTTAGTGAGTTTTAATAAGACTCGTGCACGCATTGATTTAAACATAATTTGGCTTTCGAAAGCCTTTTAGCGTAAATATATTTATGGACTTGTTTGCAAACCATACTGTTTGTCCTCAAATATCACACACTTGTATTTTTGGAAAAACTCAAAAATGCTCGGTAATGTTTTTATTTAAGAATAAGTACAACACCTAAATTATAAGTCATTAATTGGTTAATTAAACAATAAGAACAAATAGTGAAATCACATATAAGAACCATAATTAGTTCAGAATATTTCTATTTTGAAGCCTTAGACTATTAACAATAATACAAAATTTTGCCCCAGCCTCTATGTTCCGTCCATCTTACTAACACGGATTGCGTGATATTCAGGACTACCTTCACGTACAAGGTAGACTAAAACTTGTTCAACTATATCTTCCAGAACTTCACGATAGTGTAAAAACTGCTTTTTCTGTACTTACGATTGTTGCAATCTGGTGTTTAAAAATGAAACTGGCCCACGTTGTTCAATCCACATATCTACCAACAGGCATCACTATGTGTTTACGAAACACATAAAAATATTAACGGAGTAAAAAGTATACGGAAAAGGGCAATGCAAGACCTGAAGCCAAGAGCCCGTTTCCTCTATACCTTGGCTCTCATATTTTTTCCATTGTATCCTAGTTGGGTGTTGTGCTAGAATATGAAGCAACAGCCTCATTTAGATTGGTAAGTTGTTGCACGCAGCCTATAACAAAAGATTAAAAGGTAGATTAGAAAAACATCAACAAATTCAATTATTACATAATCTTTTATAGATACTAACAGCCATTTACGAATAATGAAACACCCCATAAAACAGTTTAATAAAGACACCCCTTAAAATTGAGCCAAAAAATAATCCCCAACTATTCAAGTCCAAATGGATTATATGAGACCATAGTAAGAGATTTGTGTGAGTATCTGATGCTCAAAGAAATCGAGTGACAAACAAACAAAATCAAGTGGCAAGTAAACAACAATTTTAGTATTCGTAGATTACAACGTTCATAACCCCTATAGACAACCCAAACAGCGAATGAGTTCATGCTTCTAAAAATATATAAACAGCTCTAGAAGTGAAAGTAGTAGATCAATATCATCATCTAAAATTTGAGACCCTATCCAATAAGCTCCAAAAGTAGACAAAGACCATAATGAATGTGCATTTTACCTCAGCTTGATTTACAACCTATTACCATGTGCATTTTTGTCTTAGTTAGCTTCTGAGCAATCTTATGCGGACTTATTTGGCTGATTAACAGATAAACATAACCTAATCAACCGTAAAACAGGCATTTGATTAATGTTTCCTAACTTTTACCCAAACACCGTGTTAAAGTTTCCTAATCCAATCCAACCTATGCAAATAAGAATTCTTCGCACCATGCCTCAGTTACAGAAGCACAACTAAAGTGTGTTAAGTCAAGCTCGGATTAGTTTAATTTGGCAGCCCTACTATGAGAGTCTGTTTCCTTTAAATCTGTCTCATTTTCATTTTTACCCCATTGACGCTTTTATAAAGAAATGGAGCTGAATCACCACTTTTATTACTACTTTTAAATCAGTTCACATACCAACCTTGCAGCCCCCCGTTTCCTGAAGGAGCTTTCTGTTTGAAGAAGTCAAACGTGAAGGCATGAGGTGTTTTTCTTCACACATGAATAGAGGAACCATGCACTACATGGGCCAACACACGATCATCTACAAATAGCGTAAACCAAGAAACAAAGTAGCTTGAAACTCGTTGTTCTCCTACTTTTTTAGCTTTCTCTTTTATGAGAATGATAAAAAAAATTGAACACAGCCCATTTGTTATTTAAAAAAAAAAAAAAAAAAAAAAAAGAACTATGGAAACCAACGGTCAGATTCTGATAACAATCCTAGTTGATATTTGATAGGTTCGAGGTACAATTTCTTGATGACGTTACAATAAGCCCTCCAATTCAGGTTGGTTTCCTTTCTGAAAACTCTAATCAAATTAGACCGAGAAAAGGATAAAAAATATACAAATTAAAGTGCCTACCAGTGTGACTTGTTTGTGGTCGTTCATGTGCGATTTACTTGAGAAAAACTTGGTAGTAGAAACCATACCTTGCATTCGCTTCAAATCAATTGTTCGTCACCTCTTTTCCATATACAATAGTCAATTTTCCTTCACTCGATGGGAAAGCATTGATAGAAGTGCCCTACAATACGTAATAAATCAGGTCAATTAATATTCTAAATAGTGAGAGCCATCACAGGAAGGAAGTTTATTACGATAGTCACTGCTATAGAATCAAACCGTCACCAAGAAGGACCTTATCATAAATCGTCTATATATATTACTTGCTGGCAAGATGATCAAACAAATAATGAAGCATCAGGTGTACGGTCATCGACGAGATGTAACTTTTGATATGGGGGTAAGGTATATCTAAAATTGCGACCATATAGACAAAAATCAGGTAGACGTTTTGTTGGAGAACATACCCCTGTTCCAATGCTGACCGCCGATGAAATGGAGGTTATTATAGAAATAAAAAATAAATAAATATGATTAGATGGTTGAAGCCAGAAGGTATACCTAAGGAGGAAGATAGTGTACCAATTCTGCGGTTTGAAGCATGTCATTGTGATGACCCTTTGAGATAAGGGCTCGATAAATCACATGCGTTTCCTTGAAAGCATCAGCTTCTACTACAACAACATTTTCTGCTGCCTCTGCCCAAAATCCCTGCCATATATTTCATTCCATCAGTTAATAGTTCTATTGAACACACTCAAACTAAAAGATCGATAAAATGACTAATACCGTTTGTTAAGGCTAAACAATAGTAACCAATTATACATTCAATACATGAATATAACTAAAAATTGTTAACAAAAGATGGAAGAGTGAAGCATACATACTCTTTAAGGATTTCTTTTTGAAAAGTGCTCTTTCCGGCACCCATGCCACCACCCATGAAGAGGAGCACCGAGGCGGGCTCTATCACAATGAGCCATGCCCCCCATTACCTCCGTGAAGGCATCCACAGTATCACCTTTTCTGGGTGTGTTAGTTCCGATCGCTTCCAGTTGCTGAAAACACCGTTGTAACTTTCAAGTCCTTTGTCACTCTATCAAATCTTTGTTTTCTGCATGTACATCAAACTCAACTTATAAACCAAAACACAAGTACAAATATTATACATAAAATCAACAATTATAACAATGAGGGATTAAATAAACAATTACAGCACTAATTACACTCAAAAAAACATGAAATCCAAGAACCTCATGGAGATTTACTAATTAATTGAGAATCACCCATCGTCTTACTCTATGATTCTCTTATTTTCAATCTTTACTAATCATATTATAGCCTCAATCAAACCCAAAATTTTATCTGAAGTAAAACAAGATCAACAGAAAATTCACAACCATGTAAAAATCGAACTTAAAACAAAATCATACCTTTAGACAGTTTTTGTTCTTCTATACATATTATCAAAATTATATTCTGCAACAATAATTACACTAAAACAGATTCACCCAATTTTTTAATTTTTTATTTAGGGTTCGATGTGATTTAAAGTAAAATAATGTTTGTGTGGCTCGATTATGAATTGCTGTGGGTTTTATTTGTCTAAAGTTTAGTTTTAACCCCTATAGTGTTTGTGGATTACTCCCGCTTTTTAAAGTTTTATTTTTTATATTTGTGACACATATATGTTTTAACTGGATTTTTGTAGAAAAACGAATTTATAAACACCATTTGCCAAATGAGGAATTATTCACGATTTTTAATAAGCGGACTTAAAAAGAAAAAATAATAAATAAAAATAATATTACTAAATAAGGTATGATTTGAAATGAAAAAGTCCCCACTAGGGGTTTTATTTTATTAGGAAAAAGATTATGAAGTGAATAAGACTAATGCTATGAGCACGGGGTAAGTTGCCTGCAGGTTAAACTTAACTCACTGTCACGTCAGCGCCACATCAGCTTTTACCTTTTATCCTTAACTCATGACTTTCTACCATGGTAACATAACTCACCTATAACTCACCTTAACTCACCTCTACCCCAATTATTTTCAATTTCAACCCCAAATTTTAACAAATACTTCATTTAAAACTAACGTAAACATTTATAAAACACAAATTATATTAACTAGTATACTTAACCACAAATTACATTAACTACGATAATTAACAAGAAAAAGAGCTTAGGCTGATTAACAATTTGCTAGGTGAGATAACTCGAATCATGCTACAGAAGCATGATCGTGCTCCAGAGATCGAAAGGTTGCGCGCGATGCCTCAAGACCATCCAGCTATCACAGTCGGTCTAGAAACTCTAATAAGAAACGATGAAACAGATCTGCAACTTCATGTCGCCTTGAAGATGGTTGGGGAACAAGTGTTGCANGATTTATTTATTTATTTATTTATTATTATTATTATTATTATTTTTGAACGGCAAATAGAAAAAGCGTCGAACCCCTGACCTTGCGCTTAATAGACCAACAACCCAACCATTGAACTACAGTTTGTTGTTTTTATCGTTTATTACTTTTGAGTTGTCAAACTTTCTATTTTTTGTTTCGCTATTTTTTTGGCAGTTTTATGCTCAATATCTTTTATGTTTTATGACTTTTGACTTATCAAACTTTATTTTGTCTGTTTCACAGTTAAAAAAAAAAAAACAAAATTATAAAAGAAAAACAAAATTAGGAGGTATTGGTATCATTTAAGGGGCATTACTCCCAAACCCAAAACCAATTACCATGTAAGAAACTAATGATACGACAGTGATTCTATATCCTAACCCCAAAAACCTTGAACAAGATCCTTTATGCAATTTTCATTACATTAAAGGGATTAAATATTTCAATAATAGTTGCATATTAGTGTAATCGATCTTGAAAATGACACTTATAAAAACTTTCACGTATACTTACAAATGGCAAGTCGCTATGCTTTGTGCTCTTCCCGTTACACATAAAGACGGATATATGTATACAACTATACATCATACTGCCATACTGGTATATGATAATGACATGAATAATGACCAATGGCGGAGCTAGAAAATTTTTTTTGGGAGGGCCGAAACAATTTTTGTTCCGGAAGAACATTAAATGGGAGGGCCGAAACAATTTTTTTTTCGGGAATAACACATGAAATCGCGAAAAAATACACTAATGGGCTTAGGCCTAGGGGGGCCGGGACCCTTCCCGGTCCCTTAATAGCTCCGCCCCTGATAATGACCATGAAAACACAATTTCGATTGAGCTTTATACAATTTAGCATAATATCGATCGTCATAAATACCTTAAACATTAACATTCGTGTAGTATGAAGATATATGCGGTGACTGGTGAGGCACCCATGATCGAATTATAAGATTATACTAGTAGGAAAAGCAAGAGTCTAATACAACTTCGTTACATGATGATCTAATAATCAAAGAAAAAGTCGGGTTTTAGTGAGAAAAATTGAGTTGAACTCGAAACTTTGAAGTTATTTTGAACAATATATCTTCTACATGTTTTTATGAAATCCTTGAAAGAGCCTTGAGAACATCATTCATAGTAGGCCTAATATGAAGGTCATCTTGGATGCAACATTTAGCCAAAAGTGCTAAACAAAGAGCATCACCTAAACCATACTCTCCTTCCAAATCTACATCCATAAACACCTTAAATTTCTCCAAACATTCAGAAGAACCAGCGATAACGTCACAATCTGCTAAAAACTCAACACGGTCCAACCATTTTCGTCCATTGGCCACCTCTTTGGCCGATAAAAGCTCCAACAAAACAATCCCATAAGCATACACATCCACCTTGGTTGAAGCCCGTTCGACATTAAGATATTCAGAGGATAAATTACCTAAATAATCTTCATCATCTCCATTCACCCCTACGGTGTAACTTATAGGGGTTGCAAGGTTAAACCTCGAGATTTTTGCCCTCCAATCATCGGTTATCAAGACATTTTGACTACTTATGTTGTGATGAACATATGTCGGTTTTGTGCAATAATGTATATAATGCAACCCTTCTGCAAGGTCAAATGCGATCTTCACTCGTTTTTCCCATGTTAACAGCTTTCTTGTTTTTGAGTCACGCAAACAGTCTCTTAAACTACCGTTTTTGGTGTATTCGTAAACTAGATAAGATTTGTTCTCATTGAAACAACATCCTTCAAGCCTAACTACATTGAAATGGTTTATTGTTGTCAAGATGCAAATGACATGATTAGCTGATTCAATCGAGCCCATATCTTCAATCACAATAGAAAAGCCATCGGTTGTTTTACCTTTATATATGGATTGCCCAATAGATGAAGATTCTGAAAAGTCTTGTGTGGCGAGTTTAAGCTCCTCGAGACAAAATCTTGTTAACAAATGCTTCAGTTTTGACATGTCATCAAGAAATTTTGGTGAAACACGCTTAAATATCGATCCTGTTACAGACACCGACAAGGACCGAAGTAGGTTTCCATGACGAAATTTCAGTTTTAGGTATAGTAGAAACAGAATTACACCAATAAGAGAAATTAACGCAAAAAGAATAAGAAAAAATGAAAAGCGGCTTCCCATACTACGGTTTATAATTCCGTTAACAGGAATTGTTTCTTGTGGACTTGTACCATTAACTGCATGGTCCAATTTCAGTACCGGGGGACCCATTGTTGGAACCAACAATGTGGTCCCACCAAAAATGGTCTGAAGTGAGTGTAACCCATTGACATCCTGGATTGACCCTTGCGTCACCCCAAATTTTCGTGCAATCTTAACAACTGTATCATTTTCCATCACGGGATACGTCACAAGATACTTTGTAGTACCATTTGTCTCGTGTGACGAATTAACACACGCACACTTAACCGGTACTTTAAGAAATGAAGTCTCGTGAATGTTTCCATTATACTGCCCCATAACAAATGGTTTCACCATTCCTTGGTACACTTGACATGCAATATCTGAAAATGAATACGAGTTATTATTTGTGTAATTAACAAGGGCTCGTGATGACCAATCCGGGCAGTTACAAACAATTGGGACAACGACTTCATGATTTTCCAAATGCGTTGTTGACTGGAGTTCGGATTCCTTAACATTAAAAAGGGTTGCAATGTCAAAAAGTGTTTGGTTAATTTGTGGTCTATAAACGACGTAAGTGTTGCATGCTTCCGCGTTGGAGTTGCAAGTGTATGTAGAACCGTAAAGGGGCGGTGGTGCAGTTGTGGTGCACGGTGTTTGGTCGTACATTTGTACTGAAAAAATGGGTGTTATGATGGATATTATAAGAAACGTTAAATGGAAATCGAAGGTGTATTTCATTTTTGTTGCAAGAGTGAAAGATGATTAAAACTTCTTCAAAGAAATTAAAAAATGGGTTACAAAGAAAAATGAAATGTGATTAAATGATGGGCTTGGGCCTGCGCTTGGCCGGCTTTTTGAAAAATTTAAGTTTGACTAAATATAATATTTTGGTTTCTTGAATTTATAATTTAGTGGGAACGTAATATTGACGTAATTACGAAGTTTTTTTAAAGGTATAGATGAAAACTTTCATTTATTTATAATTTTATGTTGGGCTAATCGAAAATATAGTTTACTTGTCACTTTATATAATTTTGTGTAACCCCATCTATTTTTATCTTTTTATGTATTTAGCATACTCTTGAATTTGGTCTTTTTAATGTATCGTATGACCATTTCTGTGTATTATTTAATCATTTTAACCATCAAGTTACACACTCCTATTTAACCATTATGAAGCTTTTTTTTTTT
>LBNU01003630.1:94712-113875 GCA_014162995.1 Artemisia annua | reverse complement strand
AAGATTTTGCGTCTTTCAAGATGGTGCTTTTCATGGAATTTGGATACTTGGTTTTTTGTTGCTGCTGGGTGGAAGCGGGACGTTTTCTGGAGTCAAATTTCTGCTTGGTTTTACTCCTAGTTAGTTTGTATGATTTATAGCTAATTGTTGTGTTTATGGCCTGTCATAAGCACAAGCTTTTTAGTTTGTAGTGGTTGTTCAAGTGTAGCTTGAGGTTAATGTGGCATTTCAGCCACATTCCATTGTACTTAAAACGTTTATTGTGATTAATATATTTTGCCGGGGTGAATCCCTTTTACCCAAAAAAATATTTTTGCTTTGACATAAAAGTTGGCCCAACATGAATAAAAGAAAATAAAATGTTTCTGTATAAATGAAGCATTTATATTGAGCAGGATCACATGCATAGGTTTCACAAATTGGTACCTTTCTATGGTTAAAGTTCACTCACTTCAATTCAACTACCTGCCAGTTTGGAAACCAATATTTGGTTTATTAAATTACATTACAACTGCCAAAAAAAATTCTTCTGGCATTTGACAACATATTCCATAACTCCATTATCACTCAAAAATAACTCCCACAAAAAAGGTTATCAACAAATATTCACACAAATTTATCCATACCAAAATGATGCAAGACCCAATTGGAATCCCAACATGTTTCTCAGTCGTAGACAAGGTGGAAGACTCAGCAACCGTAACAAAATCGGGCCAAAGTATTTTTATGTCGGTGTACAAGACCAATATCGGGGAACAATGTCGTATGATCACGGTCACTTGGTGCAAAAACATGCTTCTTCATGGCTTATCTGTGTCGGTTGATGGACTAGAAAGTGAATACACATGCAAAGTTGAGCTTAAACCATGGAGCTTTTGGAGAAAACAAGGGTCTAAAAGCTTTGTAGTCGACGGACAACGTTTAGATGTTTTCTGGGACTTAAAATCTGCAAAGTTTCAAGGTGAAACCGAGCCAATATCAGAGTATTATGTTGGGGTGGTTGCTGGTGGAGAAGTGGTGCTTGTTCTTGGAGATATGAAGAAAGATTGTTATAGGAAAACTGGCTGTAGACCGTCTTTGATTGATCCAGTTTTAGTTTCGAGAAGAGAACATGTTTTTGGTAAGAAAAAGTTTAATACGAGATTTAAATTCCATGAAAAAGGTAGATTTCATGATATTACAATAGAGTGCAAGAACAAAATTAAAAAAATTGGATCCATGCTTAAACCCGATACATCACTTATGGATACTAGGGAAATTAGCGCTCGTGGACATAGCAAAAACAATGAAAATAGTGAAGATGATTTAGAAATGGAGATACGAATAGATGGTGAATTAATGGTTCATGTGAACCATCTTCAATGGAAATTTAGAGGTAATGAATCAATAAATATCAAGAAAATGAGGATTGAAGTTTATTGGGATGTTCATGATTGGTTATTTAGTCCTGGTTTAAGGAATGCCTTGTTCATCATTAAACCATCGTCTTCGACTGCTTTACCACATCTGCTTCCAACGCTGTCACCATCTCCGGCAGGGATTTGTAATTCGGTACACGGGGTTAAACCACTTTGTTCCTTCGACTTTTGCATCTTCCTATATGCTTGGAAGGTTGAGTAAATATGAAGTGTTTCAAATTTGTGGAGTTTCCTTTTTTCATTGTAGAATATATAATTTTATCTTTATTGTGTCTGGGATTACTTATTAAGACTTCTAAAGTTTTTACTACACTGAGATAGGATTATTTGGCGTTTTAGAAACGAGGTTTGTTCTGATTTACAGCCGCTTTGTAAGAATATGTTGTGTGAGGATATGTTGTTCCCGTTTAGTTGGTTACAAAAAATTAACTGAGTTAACTAACCAATTTTCATGTCTAAATGACGTAAGTTTAAAAGTTCTAACAAGATGAATAAACGAGTATTTAAGAACACACACATATTTCAACGTTTAAATTCTTATTAAAAGTGCATCAAAGAATTTACGTAGAATAACAATCTAAGTTAAATGACAATTTTTAGTGATCTCCTCTCTAACTTAAACATAAAGCCAAAGCCTTGGTTTAAGTAAAAACTAATACTTACTCGCTGAATGTTTAGCAGCCTTAGTTCAATTCGAGGAGTAAATGATCTTGAACATGTTTCATATTTATTACAAGAGATGCATTTATTTTTTTATATACATTTTTTTATAGCAGAGAATTAAAGTTTCAAGGGGTTCCTACTTTACACGTGTTAAACATCAAATGAGTGGTTGAGATCCTATTAAATGCAATCATACCAGGTAAATAATAAACTCTTCTTTAGGGAAGAGTTGTTGACACTGTTTGTACTTTCTTACCTACTTTGGAAGCTAATCATTCACAACAAGATTTGTTTTATTCTTTTGTATAAAGTAAATCTTTTTCTCGCATTTGACCTTCTAGATACTTGAGAATCTTTGCTCGGTATCTTTTGAACGAGGAGATCAAACATCGTTCAACGAGACATTGCCATACTCAACTCAACTTAACTTCTTCTTAGGATCTTGTGCTTAAGAACCGCCTCAACGGTGAAGTGAAGATTCTTTGTCTTCAAGAACTCTGAAGGAGTTGGTGCTGAATCCTTTCTTCAGCGACTAACTTATAATTTTGCTATTTTATGTTCAAATCCTGTTAAGAGACTGAAGGGTACCAAAGTGAACCAACAGAATAACAAGTTTCTTTCTCTTGGATTGTTGATGACAGTAGGACCCGTGTTGACTCACTTGATGTACGATCCAAAATATGCTTGTCCATTGTCGTAACTTCCTATAGAGCATTCTTGCTAGAGCACTATTACCAAAACTGCTGTTAAAAATAGAAAAGAAAAAACTGGTGATTTAGAATCACCAAGCAATGTTAACAACACTTTGGATCAATAGTTGCAAACACCAAGACTGTTTATGAATGGTATTAAAACTCAGTATTCACATTGGAAGAATAGTATTTTCTTAAATAAATGTACATGTTCTAAGTAGTTACTGTATTAAGTTGATTACAAAAATCGTTTTCCTCAATCCAATAATATTTGAACTTGTTAAGTTGAAAGGATTTAGCCTTTATGCATTAATAACACACTCGAAGATTTTCCACATATTTGACCCATTTCACATGTGTCCTTTTTAAAGAGATCATAATTCATAATCATTCTGAAAGGCAGTGTATTGTGTCGTTTATTTGCATTGTCGTTTTGTGATAGCATCGTGGTTTGCTTTCCGATAATTGCTTAAGTTGGTGGTTGACAATGATAGGTACTCACTCACCCAATGTTAGGACCTTTAGAGATATTAGACAAGAGGAAAGTGTGGATTGCCAAGCTTTAGTGTCAACTATCAGTGATAAGAGCATCTACAATGGTAAAACCAACAAAAGCTTTTTACTATTCTAAAAAGCTTTTGGAAGAGGTTTTTATGCATTGCATCAAAAGCTTTTTGAATAGCTTTTTTCAAAGACTTGATAAACTTCAAGTCTTTGATAAAAACTTTCTCTCTTTATATCTCAAGTCATTAATTGCATTAAATGTAAAAAGTCTTTCAAAAACCAACAATTGCATATGCTCTAACTAGCTAGCTTTCTTGCATCCAAAAAAGAGGTTTGTCCCCATGGGCCATAGGGTTGGGTAAGTGGTTTGGATCAGGCTTTAGGAGGAAATAGGCCAGAACCATGTGCCATATGGGGTTCTTGTAGATGTGGCAAAAAAGTCTTTCAAAAACCAACAATTGCATATGCTCTAACTAGCTAGCTTTCTTGCATCCAAAAAAGAGGTTTGTCCCCATGGGCCATAGGGTTGGGTAAGTGGTTTGGATCAGGCTTTAGGAGGAAATAGGCCAGAACCATGTGCCATATGGGGTTCTTGTAGATGTGGCAAAACAGGCAAGAAGGGTAGGGTCTCATTGGGCTTGGTAATTCATCCTCAACTTTGTTGTGTTTTGTTTAAAACTTCACTACTCATTAATCTATTACTCCCTCCGTCTCAAAATAATTGTCAGGAGACAAGAATTACAAATTTTAATAAAAGATCACTTTAATTTTCAACCACTCAAAGAGAATATTCCTATATTATATTCTCTAGTTTTTACTTAAAAGAGAAAGTGGACAATCATTTTGAGACAACCAAAAATGGAAATATGGACAATATTTTTGAGACGGAAGGAGTAATTAAGTTTACAACAAGGATCTTAAGTTCTTAACACATATTTTGTAATTGTTATTCAGCTGTGGTTGATATCATCGACTCATCACATTTTTTTATGTGAACACGAAATATAAACAAATTCGCATTATCATCGAAAGTTATCATTCGATCAGTTGCAATACATGAAGCTTTATAACTTGAATCACGGCAGCGTTTGAAGGTTTCAACTTTTCCCAATCACGTCAATGTCCTATTTATTTGAATGTGGTATAAATATACAAAATATAACATAATTAGTGTAAATCAAAATATAGAGTTTTGCTAATTACAACCTTTAGGGTTATGGTTTAAAATAGATTTTTATTTAATAAGCATAATTGAATTGCTATGAGTGGATGAAAGTTCATGAAAATGTGGGTAAAATTCTTAAAAAGATGCATGCATAACAAACTGTTTAATCAATTTCTTATATCAAATGCGCCCTTCAGTCCTTAACATGTTATCTATTGTATGAACTACTCCCAAATTTAGACATACCAATTGATCGTATTTATCATTTTCCATGTCGTAATATCCTTCCACAAAAATTACAATATTTGAACTTCTAATCCCACATAGATCAGAAAAAGAAAATGTTCCTAGCTTATATACTTCTTCTCACATGAATTGGATATGTTGAGATTAGTATCATGTTTCTTACATAGGTTTAGTTGTGAGTTAACAAAATAAATAAGTTTAATTCACTCTAATACCTTAGTAGCAAACTAATACGAGTTCTTAATTTCATTATTATTTTTTCCTCTCTCGTATAAGGGTTTTAATTAAGCATTACATTTTCGAATACTGGAACAAATCTCATATCTTTATCTTTACTACATATAATGGAGAAATGGTCAATGTGGAATTGTGGAAAACTTAACTTTTGGTCAATCCCGATTTTACCCCTGCAATTGTCAACCGAAACTTAATTGCCTGGTGAATTAATGTCAAGCGAAAGATAGAAACTAATGAATGGAATTCAATGTCTGTTTCATGTCAATAAATGGGGCGAAACTGGTCTCTCTCTTTAAATTTCTCACATTCACTCTTAACCTAAAACAAACACCACCACCCCTCTTTTTCTTAATTGATGCCGCCACCACCTAGATCTTGTGAAACCGTCGCCGCCACTACCTCTCTCTCTTACAATTCCTCCATTAACACCACCACCACAACCTCACCCCCAACACCACCGAGACAACCACCATAAAAATCCACACCATCACCGAGCCCTATCACCACCGTTAACCAAACCACCGAGACCTGCCACCACCTTAGATCTCGAAACATTTTTCAAGTTGTGAGGTTTTTATCTAAAGATTTATGTGTTTTTCTAAGTTGTGAATGCTTATTTATAAATCTATATATTTGTTGAAGCAATGAATTTCTTAATATTTCTTTTGTAAATCCGTTGTTACCTAGGTACCAGATTTCTGCCATCGCCGGAAAAAGTTACCACTGTTGTCGGAAAAAATTTGTGGACGACGGAAAAAATTGTGTCGCTGCCGGAAATTGTTTCTATCGCCGGAATAGTATGCTTTATTTCTAAATTTTTTGTTAATATTTGTTGTAGTGGTTATTGTTGTTATTTATAGTGTAAACTTTGTTATAAAGTTTATGGTGTAAATTTGTTATAAGTTTGATGGTGTAAATTTGTTATAAGGTTTATGTCTAAGTTTGTTATAGAAAGTTTTAGATTTGTTGTTATTTTTTGTGATGTATATTGCTAGATCTATTTATTTGTTATGTTTAATGTTTGATTTGTGTATTTGTGATGTTTAATGCCAGATATGTTTTAGTTTGTATACGAGATTTATTGGTCCGCATGTTTGTCGAAGACACATATGTTTTAAGGCAAGTGTAAATTTACATGCTCTAAAGGTGATTTTAGTGTTTCAGGTAGAAGTAATAAAGCACAATGTAGAAAAAGTAAATGTTGCATATGTATTTTATTATACCTTGAAAAATATATAGCCTAAAATGTATAGCTGTTGATATCTCTAAAATGACTCGATGACCATAGTACAATGCCAAAACAAAATATGATTAGCTTTTAAAATAAAATGATACTCAAGATATTGGTAACTATCAAAACAAATATGAATTGACTTCAATCAAAAAAGTATATAACGCGAAAATTGGTAGACAAATACTTTTCATACGGGAATTTATTTAAAAGAAAGTTGGTAGGTTGGATTGGAATATATAATCTCATTTGTGAATGTTGTAATATGTGATGTCTGCTAAAATATTGAGTTTATTTCAATTTAGTATTTTGTATACGTCGATAATTTTTAACCACGACTAATTGTGTATACGTCGATAATTTATAACCACGACTAGAAACTATGCATAAAAAAACCACAGTAGCAGAACTCACATGAACTGTCGCACCAGACACAAATCAACGCATCAAACTTATGTTGAAAACTAAATTGCCACCACCGGAATTATGTCTGAAACTAGGCACCGCCGCCGCTAAGCGCGGATACTCGGCTATAAATTATTAATGTGGGAAAGTTGAAAAATGAATTGAAAAATAAAATGTTGAAATGCATTGCGGTCAACTACTATTCCAGGCAACTATTAACTACCCATGCATTTGAAAATATAGTCAACTTTGTTTGAAAATTTCAAAAACATCGAAATCAATTTAAAGATATTGCAAATGGTGAAAATCAAGGAAAGTCGTACAATTAATTTTTCAATTTTAGTGTTGCCGTTTTCCTTATGGTCTTATAATGGGCTGAGAAAAGAAATTTGGAGAAAACTTAAGCTACCCATTAACCGACAATTATCAATTAATGACTTACCATTTTGCATTTACTACTTGGAGTAATAATTACGGAAAATGAGTAGTATAAATTATCCTTCTCTTCTCCATCATTTACATCAACTCTTGCTATAATGTCTGAAAACAAAAAACAAAACATTTCGGCAACAAGTCCAAAAGAAAACTATTAATACACATTAGAAACCGGGTTGACCCACGACACTTCGAACCCAGCGGGTTGACCGGTATAAATTGATCCGTTTTTCGACCAGAACGGTTCAACTGGTTGTACTACCCAGGTCGAACCGGGTTTCAAAATATTATGTTTAATCCCCAAATCCTCAAACTTTTATTATTTTTCGTTTATAACCCGTAAACTTTTTTTAATCATTAAACTATCTGCCGCTATAAAATCACGTTGATGTGCACGACTCGTCTAGAGTTGAATTATCACATGTTACAACAGTTTGCAATTACGTTTTGATCTTTTTACGTTCTATTTTGAACGTTATACGAAACACTTACCACAATATCGCATATCGTTAATTGTCTGCTATGAACCGCTGCCGCTAGGCGCGGGTACTCGTATATAATGTAAAAATGGTCAAAGGTGAAAAGTGGAATAGTCAAGGTTTGTGAAATGTTGAAATGTTGAAAACCTAATTTCGGTAAGTCTAACTTGTGGAAAAGTGGAACAAACGAAAAGTGGAACAAATGGGTCACAGTAAGTTGATGCTATGAACAACCATGAGTAAAGAAAAGTATTTATAGCAACAATTGAAAATTAATTATGACTAGCAACAAACGAAAATTAACTTCCTGTTAAAATTGAAAATAATAACTTTGTTGACTTTGTGCAAAATTTGTAGCAACTTTGAGATGATAACTTCCTGGCAAATTAATGTGACAATTTGGTAACAAGGAAAGGATTTCTTTGGTTCATCAATGAGGGCGGGAAAACTCAAATCCGAAACAAACCTAATGTATGCCTTCTTGCCTATAGAAACAATACAATATTTAAAAAACCATTTATGTGGCATTGTCTAGAGGGATATCCCGTAGAACAACAAAGGTATTGGTTAAACCAGTCAAAGAGTTCCTTCAAGCAGGAATCTACACCTCGAATGTCGTTTATCTAGAAGTTTTACGCGAATAGTAACGTGTGTTGTTACTTGTTAGTTTTTATTTCATAACTGATGTAATGTTTTACTTTCAGTTTCATTAAATGTTTTTATATGTTGTTTGATAGATGTTAAGAATATTTCTAGACTTTAGTTATCGTGTAGTACAACCGTTTGCAATTACATTTTGATCGGTTCACGTTCTATTTTGAACGCTACACAATACACTCACCACAATATCACAAATCGTTAATTATCTACCGCTAGGAATTCCGTTGCTATGCACGGGTACTCACCTAGTAAATATAAAATGAGGAATAGGTATACTTGTGTTGAAATGCCATTTATAAACCCGGCCAACGTTAAATTTGTATCTCCTTTACGTCAAATAAACTACATTGGATTCATAAATCTACGATAAAGAAGTAGTGCTTAATGAATTTTAGTTAACATTCTTGAAATTAACATGGACTATCGAATGGTGTTTCAAGAGGAAGAGAAACAATCTTGAAACAGCCGTCATAATGGTGTTTCCATACATCTTCACCGTAGTAGGCATTGAACTATCGAATTAATGAATTTTAGTGGGTGCATTTTTCTTAAGCAGAGATTGAACCTCATAAATTGTTTGTGTGTTTGGTACTTTTTAATTTAAAAAAAAATATATATAAAAAAAAATAAAATAAAAATAATAATAAAAAAAAGGTATGTTTTCATCCCACATAGGTCAAAGAAACGATAAGTTGCAAGGTAATATAATAAGATGAATAATGTTTATGCAAGTTGAGATTAATACATTGTTATTCTCAGTGGCGTCATTTAAGTGTGATATAAATTGAAGATATTACACTTGAATCATTTCACTCAGAATAATATGTATAAGTAGTTGACTTTTTTGCTCAATCTATATAAGTTTGTTTTTCTATTTGATTACCTTATTGTTACTACTATAGAAATAGAAGTTGTTGGTCCATGGAAATTGATAAAATCTTGATAAACATAAAGAACAATTCATTCATAATGAAGAATAAAAGTTACAAGATTACTCAATTCCTACATGACTACATGATAACATCTTCAGCTTCTTTACGGGGATAATTTCGGTATATTATCCCCGTTAGAATGACAATGAACTCTCATTGATCCAAGCTATGCTTGAGATTCAATGAGAGGATCTTCCTAACAACTAAAACTAAGTAGGAATGGATAACTATCTCTATTACAACAAACATGTATATATAGCAAAGCATGTGGGGTTAGGTGTGAGTTGTCATCCACTATAAGTGGTCCTCCTTCATCTTCCTCTTTTGGAAAAACACCAACCATCCTTTTGGAATTGTCATAACAGATTCCCACTTCTATGGCAATTCTTGTACTTTGCTTTGACTCCCTTTTTGTCTTGTTGTCAGATTTCCAAAACAGCCTAAGGGACCTTAGACATCATGAGGGACCTTAGACATCATCAGTGACCTTAGAGGTCTTCAGGGACCTCGGACATCCTCAAGGACCTTAGAGGTCTTCAGGGACCTCGGACATCTTCAGGGACCTTGATAGCATCAGGGACCTTACCATTTCATCAGGGACCTTAGATAGCTTCAGGGACCTTAGAGAGCATCAGGAAGCTTAAGGCTTCCTCAAGGACCTTGAGGATCTTCAAGGAGTATGTTTGTTCAGAGATAGCTTCAGGGAGTCAGTGAGTTATTGTCATCACTCACTGACTCCATTACCTTCTTCTTTGGTTCAGGGATCATTCACTGAGTACCGCCTCACTGAATGATTGAGTCTTTCTTTTTAGACTCGGTCCGAACATCTTGAAGGTAACTCACTGAGTGACTGTTCACTCAGTGACTTGTTTGTGTTAAAGGTTATATGTCACTCACTGAAATAGCAATTTACTATTTTATTCAGTGAGTGATTTGGCTATTTTATGTTCAAATACTTGTGGGGAATATTTGGGTAAAATATTGACCCAACAGTCTCCCCCTATTTGAACATACAAATAGTCTGGGTGAAATGGGTATTAAATGAGGGACTGAGGGTTCAGTTGGTAGGTTCAGGGAATAAGGCTCACTGACCAGATTCAGTTAGAGGTTCAGTGACCTAGGGTTCAGTGGGTGAAGGTTCAGTGAGTAAGGTTCAGGGGGTTTAGAGGGTTAGGGGTTCAGTGAGTAGGGACTTCAGTGGCAGGGGCTCAGTACTCAGGTTCAAGGGTTCAGTGAGTATGGGTTCAGTGAGTAGTAAGGGTCAGTGACTGAGGTTCAGCGGGGTAGGTTCAGTCACCAGGAGGTTCAGTGACCTGTTTGGTTTTTCAGGTACCTGGTTCAATTTTGATACATCAGGGTCAACCCTCCTTCTTGTGGTTCAGTGACCTGGGGGTTCAGGGACTAGGTTCACTTTGACAGGTGAGGGACTTGGTTCAGTTATGATACATCAATGTCCCCCATTTTTAGTCACTGATCATTACATGTTTTGACTCAATACAATGATACAATTTTAACCAATAAAGCTAATTATGGTCCTGGTTCAATTTGATACATCAGTGTCCATATATTGATCATTACACATTGATAGAAACATGTTTCAGCCTGAAGATTTTATAGTCTTCTTCTTGCTTACCCCGAAAAACTCATCAGTGTCTTGTGTCTTGATATACACTTATCACTCACTCCCTGGCATTCATCAGGGACACCGATTTGCGTCACTTTTGACACCAGGAACCACAATGATTCGCTCAGCCCGAGACTACACCATTCACTGATTTTTCCCATTTGCATCAGCTCCAATCAGGCTAGCCTGAGAATGTGATTAACACACCCTGAGTCTTTGACTCAGTGACCCATACCTGTATTTGTTTCAGCTACTTCCTGATTTTCAGGCACATTATTCACTGTTACATTGGGTTTGGGACAGATCATGGTCTTACCGCGCATCTGTTGTGCACTCTGATGGACATATCGTGCTACTGAAATTACTAACACGGCCTGAGTCACAATGCGTAACTCATTAGTCTCAGCCCTCCTTGAGTTTTACCACAATCTTGACTTCATCATTCCCTGATACAACACAATCAGACTAAGTCTGATATATACCAATCTCTGATGTTTCAAGCCCACTTCCTGATTCAGACCCATTCTCAGCCTTTACTCCCTGAGACGACCTCAATCCACCTGACACATACCTACTGATTCGCAGAAGCTCACTCCGCAAATTCTATTCAGGTTTTAACACCCCTGATTCCCACTCTGGTTTACCCACGGCTGTGATAGCCTTAGCTTCCCAACACGCTCCCTGAACACGTCAGTCCCATTCCATCCATATCAACCCTTTTAATCCCAAACCACTGATATAACCTATATACTTTTCTCAGTCGTCCATCTTTTTGGAACTCACCACTATTAACCTCATATCATCACCAGAGCCTTACAACCGATGACACAGCCAATCAATGGTGAACTCATTTTCGGTGAACTCTTCGATAAGCCATGGCAGCATCAACACCATCGTATACCCATCACCACCGCGTCTCACCAGTTCCTTCATCATAGTCATCACTGACTTCTTCGATGGTTTTGTCACCGGAGTTGTAACTGAAATTGCCGGAACCATAACAGTCACGGGATTGTTTGATTTTTGATGTGGATAATATTTTGTGATGGGTTTTTTGTAGATCTGATGAATAGATCGGGATTAGTTATGATGAGTGTTTTTTTTGTTATAGATCTCGATCTGGGTTATTGGTATGTGGGAAAATGATGGTGATTTTTGTGTTTTTGTTTAGATCGAGTTGTGGGTAACTGGGTATGTGACCGGATCTGGATTTATCATCTTTTGATAATATATTTTTGAGTGTGTGAATGGATTAGGATTAGGTTTATGTGGTGGTGGTTCTGGGGTTTAGGGAAAAGGTATATATTGTCACTCATAAATAAATGTATCTCTCCCCCTCAAAAATTGCTAGAGCAATAGCAGATTTTTGAAGATTACATTTATTTCTTGATATTGAAGAATGTTATCAGTAATCAAACATCTTTGAAAAATCCTAACGCCCCCCTGATGCATTTCAGCTTGAGGGCCGCTCAGTTTTCCATACTTGTGATATCCTCAGTCCGCAACAAAGTAACTCCTGATTTTTCAGGCCCTTATTACATCCAAACCATACAATTTTGCAAACAACGACACCCAAGTTTTTACCAACACTTTTCCACAGTTTACCACATTTCCGCTATCCTATCAGCTTTTCCACAATACACAAAGATCTTTACACCTCATATTCTTCACGTACTAGGCTCCTAATCAGGCTTGGCCTATTAACTATAACACACGATTCTTTTACACACTGAGTCAATCTTTCACACCTGACATATCACAGCTTTCCCAATTTCTGATTCACTCACTGTAACCCAAATGTCACCAAGGTTTTTATCACCTTTGAATTAGCACATGGGTTCAGGGTCAGTATCAACCCAATTCATTACATCCTGATTCCTTTAATTCCCTTTTTTTATCTTGGCTTTTGTTGATAAAAACTGCTACCGTTGTCGGAGTTGCTGTCATTACCGGATCTAGGGTTCTGTTGATAGGGAAGAGGTAGGATGATGGATCTTTTTTTCCATCATTGATGAATTTTGATCGAGTGAATATTTTGGAGTGATGGTGATATATATGTGTTTGTATAGATCTAGGTTTTGGAAGGTGTTTCCAATATTGTAGATCTAAATCGATTTTGGTGGATTTGACTTGGTTTGAATTTGTGATTCACGATCTTTTGTAGATCGATCGTTTATTTTGAGTTTTTGGTGAGATAAAGTTTTACTTTATGTTATGAGAGGATAAGATTTTGTGTCGGTTTATGGTTTTTTGTGTGTGAAAGGATAACATTTTTGTTATTTGTGTGTGTGATGAGATAAGGATTGAGTGGTGGGGTTGTGGGGTTTAGGGAAAGGGTATATATTGTCACTCATAAATAAATGTATCTCTCCCCCTCAAAAATTGCTACAGCAGTAGCAGATTTTTGAAGATTACATTTATTTCTTGATATTGAAGAATGTTACCAGTAGTCATAAACATGGATCTGGCTCATAAGAATGAACCTTAGGCTCTGATACCACTTGTTGGTCCATGGAAATGAGTAAAATCTTGATAAACATAAATTAGAACTTCATTAATAATAATGAATAAAAAGTTACAAGATTACTCAATTCCTACATGACTACATGATAACATCTTCAGCTTCTTTACGGGGATAATCTCGGTATATTATCCCCGTTAGAATGACAATGAACTCTCATTGATCCAAGCTATGCTTGAGATTCAATGAGAGGATCTTCCTAACAACTAAAACTAAGTAGGAATGGATAACTATCTCTATTACAACAAACATATATATATAGCAAAGTATGTGGGGTTAGGTGTGAGTTGTCATCCACTATAAGTGGTCCTCATTCATCTTCCTCTTTTGGAAAAGCACCAACCATCCTTTAGAAATTGTCATAACTAGATTCCCCCTTCTATGGCAATTCTTGTACTTTGCTTTGACTCCCTTTTTGTACTTGTTGTCATAATACCTCAAGGACCATGAGACACCCTCAGGAAGCATGATGCATCCTCAGGGAGCATGAGGCTTCCTCAGGAAGCATGAGGCATCCTCAGGGAGCATGTTTGTTCAGAGATAGCTTGAGGGAGTTAGTGAGTTATTGTCATCACTCACTAACTCCATTACCTTCTTCTTTGGTTCAGGTGCCATTCACTGAGTACCGTCTCACTAAATGGAAAGTCTTTTCTTAAGACTTGGTCCGAACATCTTGAAGGTAACTCACTGAGTGACTGTTCACTCAGTGACTTGTTTATGTTAAAGGTTAAATGTCACTCACTGAAATAGCAATTTACTATTTTATTCAGTGAGTGATTTGGCTATTTTATGTTCAAATACTTGTGGGGAATATTTGGGTAAAATATTGACCCAACAGAAGTAAATATATCGTATTTGCTAGTTTTGTGGATAATGAGTACTGCCACAAATATAATGATCTTTCAAAGAAAATTGATCTTTCTCAAGGGAACGGAAAGAAGCTAACTGAAGGAACTGGCGAGACCTTAAAAACATGTAATCTTAACTTAAAAGGAGCATTCGTCAACTTCTCGAACCAGCACAACAGCAACACGAGACCATAAAAAAAAACAAAGAGATGACATGCATCTACTAAACACAGCTCAAATAACTTCTTAACTCTAACTCTAACCTAAGCAAATAACAAAGAAGATCAACTAACACAAATAAATTGATCTGTTTCATCCTTCACTTGCCAAGTTCTGTCCACCTACACCAAATTAGTTGATTTCCAAAAAAAGGTGTAGATTGGCGGGAACACCTTGACCCCGGTGCCTTTTGGCACCAGCCATTGTCCACCTCACAAGGAATAGCTCCGGGCAACTCTCCTGGCCTAGTGGGGCACCAACTGGAGTGAGCCGAGACTCTCGGACTCTTGAGCTCTTATCCACAAAGTCTCTCCAGTGAGCCCATAGGTTTTGCGGAGGTGGGTACCTATCTGAGAGCAAAGTGCCATGGATGGGATTCGAACCTGAGTCAATTGACTCGAGAATGAAAGACCAGTAGTCCAGTACTAATACCCAACTGAGTTACTTCAAATTAACGAATGATCAAATTTGTATTTTGGGCCATGTAGTGTTCCGAACATTTGTTTCCTGTTCGATATTTAAGTTGATACACCAACTTCAATTGCTGAAATCGTTGAAAACGATATTCATTCATGTATTCCAGAAGTCGCTGAAAAAACGTTACAACTTCAATGATCACATTGAGAATGAAATTGAGTTTGTCAATACAGGTGTCTCGGGCTCCATCTTTGACTCCAGTTCATATCACCATCGCCATTAACACAAAAATTTAGCTCATCTCCCGGGTGTTTATCTTTAGAACGTTTACCTTCAGGTCCATATTTGGAGAAACATCCGCATGAAGCATGACAAAAAGTTTTTAGCAGTTATGAAGTCGGGCCTTGAACACGTAAGTTTTATCGTCTTTCTATAATTTGCTAATTTTTATCCGTTTACAGTATATTGGTTCATTTTCCATTTAAGAAGATGCTGCGGCTCATAACTTGATTGTTTTATGGTCAAATAAAGAAAAATCTAGTATGTTTACATCCCACATAGGTCAAAGAAGAGAAATGTACATATTTCGTGAAGATACATGCATTTACATATAATGAGCAGATTAGAAATGGTTAAGGTTCCATATTTCGTCCAATGTTATCTAACTGTTGATGTTATATAAACTGTTGGTACTTGGTACGCATGTAGATAGGTTACAGAAAACGTAAATACATGTAGTCAACAGTAGAAGAAAATATCACCTTATAATTGATTAATTGACAGCACTTTTTGACGGGTAGTCTTGACCAGGCCTTTTCGAAAAGTACTAAAAGCTACCCGTTTAACCTATTATCCGAACCGTTCATATTTCCTGCTTTATATGTTTGATGTTTTCATCTTTTGATTCTAAAAGATTTCAAAATATTCCCAGACTAGCAGAAGAGATGCACGTTTATGATAGAGGGAACCATAATCCAAAAATTGTTACCCGAGATACTTCCAGGAATAAGGTCAGACCTGGACCAAAATATATGCTGCCAAACATTGGGACTTGCTGTATTTTAAGAAACGACAATGTGGATTATCATGAAAGGATGCTACTTTGTTAAGAACTATACTGATTAATTTTGGAACGTAAGTTTTACCACTTAATAAAATTGGAAATTTTGCTCAGTTTATTTACATAATAAGGTGATTTCATCTTCTTGAAGCCGGAATGAATCATTTGATAGCTGAAATGGAGTACCTGAAGCAATTGATAACCGAAATGTTGTATGGATGGAGAAATCAAGCTGATTTGTGACATTCGAGATTGTTTTTAATTTAGTCCCACATAGGTTAGAGAAAAGAAATATTTCTACCTAATCAGTGGCGGATCCAGGATTTATGAACGTGTGGCACAATTTTGGCTCGCTTGGCTTTGCGGATAAATTTATAAAATATGGGGTTATCCAGGGTCGTCCCGTGTATTTTGGGGGCCCTGTGCCATAATAACAAAATAACCATTGACATAACGTCATTTACTCATTTATATTTCGGTGTCACTGTGCTATAACTAATAGTCTAATAAGTATGGATCATAAATACTAAATACGAACATGTAATGCATAAACGAAAAAATATTGTTAAAAATCACAGTACAATATGTATAGTAAAAGAAAGTACTAAAATGACAATTTCGACTTCTCATAATTTATCACACCTAAATACCTTTAAAATATTTTGGACAAATACAAAAGTATTAAATTTAAATTATTTGAAATATATGGCGTGGGATTTGTCAATAAGTTTTCAAAAAGGGGTTGAAAATGTCCATTCTACGACCTTTTTGCTGATAAAATAACAATAGCTAGTTTGGTCAAAAATGTAAAACACTATAAACACTAAGGGTAAAAGAAGTATATAACTTAAAGTTTGTCATCTTCTTCCTCATATCTAAGTTCTAACCATTGCTCTGTTTGTACTTCACATGGATTAATACCTATTTTTCTTAAACAAATGAAAACCCATAGTAAAAAAAACTACACTCCATCCACCCAATCCATGTGTGGCACGTGCCACAGGTGGCCAGCACCTACCTCCGCCCCTGTACCTAATATACTGAGATTGATACATTCATCTAAATTGAGATCAATACTATGTTATTCTCTCGGCTCTCGGTGCATCTAGTAATTATCTGGAAATTATTACTAGATGCTCTCGTAACTTGGAGGATAGTTTGTATAATTCTTTAATTTTTTTTGATTTGTAGATTACCTAATTGTCTTGTCACTATTGCTATCTAGTATTATACGAGGTGTCGTTTGGGTTGACAACTAATTTAATAATTACTGATATCTAATAATATCTCTGGTTGAATTGGAAACAAGTTAAATGAGTCGACATGTGGAAAGTCAGCTATATATTTTTCAGATGCTTAAACACATTAAGAACATAGTTTGACCCGGACTGTTTGGTCAAGCACTGAAAACTAGATTTTAGTCTATTATCCGAAATGTTTTTCCAACTTCACATGTTTGATGTTTCCATCTTCTGAATCTAAAAGATATCAAAATGTTCCCTCACTAGCTAAAGATATGCACATTAGCACGTTTATGTGAAAGATTGAGAGAAGGAAGAATTAGCACATAACCGTAAGCCCAGATAATTCAAGTACAACTTCAAAAGTGGGATCGAATATCTAATACCAAACATGGGTATTGCTGAACGTGGGTTTATGACATTTCAAGTTACACGTAATTCAAAAGGTTTAATTTATGTTTGAATGGTGCTGTGAAAATTCAAGGACTATTGGCACTCACATTTCGCTGAGTAGAGATATGATGTCTGGAAAAATATACTCCGTACTATTTTGATTTTGATATTATATATATATATATATATATATATATATATATATATATNAATGTGAAGGATTTATGGGGAACCCTAAGCTTCAATTATACTACGAGAAATAAAAATGCACAAATAAGAAAGCACGTAACCCTAACACGTAATTAAAACCTAAAAACGTAACTAAAACGTAAAATAAACGTAAACGCGCAAAATAAAAAGTGAATTTAAGGTATTACTACTCCTACGGGTGTGAAAATGATTTTTCTACGTTCTAAAAGACAAAAGAATATTTTAGGAAAAAGAAAAGTAATATTTTGATTTTTTATTTAATTATTATTAATGAAAAACTATTTTTAATTAATTAAAAGATACCAAAATGCTATTTAATACGAAATAAAGCTAGAAAAATAAAAACTTAATTTTGAAAATTCTAAAATAACCTAAAACTAATTTTAAGACTGAGAAATATTTTTGGATTTTTTATGAATTTTTATTAATTAAAAAGGATTTAAAAATACTTAAAAACTATTTTTAATTATCATAAATACCAAATAACTTAAGAAAATTCTGAAATTTTTCAGAGAATTCTAAAATATTATTATAAACTTAGGAAAAATATAAGTAATGAAAATTTAACCTTAATAAGCACTTTTGGTACAATAAGCAATTTGAATTAACACCAAATGTTACCAAAAGCTCAGGACAGGTTCTGACAACTTATTAATGCTTTCACAACTCAATTAAACATAAAAAGCACACAAATAAGCCTTAATAAGCACAAAAGCAGTTTTACTAAATAACCAATAAAAATGCCTAAGTGACCTACTTTGAGCTTAATTTTAGGCTGCTAATAAGCTATCTAGATGAAACCAAAGACAGTTCTTAAAAGCCTACACTACAGGGAACCTAGAAAACCTAAAAGCCCCAATTCTAATGACCAATTGCACCTCTTAATTGCCCTGAGATCAGATCACTGTAAACTGCTTAATAGGCTAAGAGGGGTACTTGTAGATCAATTATGAGGGATTAGATGTTATTGGAAATGTTTGAGCTTGATGTGGTATGAACTTAGCACTATGAATTTTTCCTAAATGCAACTTAAAGTGAATTACAAACTAATTTGATGCCCTAAATGGTCTCTTGATCAGAGGTGTATGAGCAGATGTTAATCCTACCTTTTGACTTTTTAGCTACTGACCTACTTTGACCAAAGTGAAATTCTATTGATCCAATCTTATCCTACAAGTAATATTAAGCTACTTTTAAGTTTAATTCACCTAGATTTAACTATTATGGACCTATGCTAAGGGCTGCAGCAACAGTACATCCTAATTGAGCACAGAAATGAACCTAAGAGCAAATTTTGACTTTTTATTAAGTGACCTGTGTACATTATGCTTGTTTAAACTTATATGTACCTAATATATACTACTAATGTAGAAGGAATACCAGGAAAACACTAAGAACACAGGATACTACCCTAATCCAAACACCCATGTAACTACCTAATTTCACTATGTCTAGCAGATTCAAGCTCCTAAACCCCAAACCAATTATCAAACCAAATTGCTTAACTGTTCTAAAAGCTAATTGAACACTAAAAGAGACAAGGAACAACAAAAGCACACAATG
>LBNU01003630.1:57734-77446 GCA_014162995.1 Artemisia annua | reverse complement strand
TTTTTTTTTTTTTTTTTTTTTTTTTTTTTTTTTTTTTTTATACCACACAACATGGGCCACACACAGGCGGACTGGGCTAGAAAATTTGGTGGGCTGGGCTGCCATTTTTTTGGCGGGAAAGTTGACGCACAAAACGTCGACGTTTTAAGTCACTTTTAATATATATATATATAATATCAAGGTTTACAGGTCAATGAGTCTTATAAGAAAGAGTAAATTGTAGTTTTCTTTCTTCTATGGTTTGAACATATAAAAACAATAATCAATTTAGAAAATTTAAGATAAAACGAGTCTAAACTTTTGATTTCCTCTGTTCAAAGTTGAATTGGAAAGTGTTGTTCAACTCCAGTTGATGTATTGGACTTGGATATCGAACGGGAAAGTTATGTTCTGGGAAGTCTCAAGAAGGAACTATAGGTCCTAAAGGTGGACGATAGGGTGTCGGGTAACGCATCAAAGTATGGTTTGATAAGGGTGGTGGCAGGCATACTTCCGAAATCATCCATACCTCCCAAATCCACCGATAATATCATTCCACCTCATCTCAACCATTTCATACTTTTTTCATACCTCTCAACCCCTTTTTAGTGGCAACCATGTCTTTTTCATACCTCTCAACTTTTTTTTTGTCTTCTAGCATCAAGTGACCAACGGTTGTATTTTGTTTTTGTCTTCTAGTCCCATGCTTCCAAAACATATATTGCCGCTGGAGCCATGATTTTGCCATACCGGTGGAGGTGGCAGCGGTGTTTGCCGCCGGCAAACTCATGCCGATGGGCATACCGCCCACCATTGCCACCACCCTAAGGGGTCATCTTTCTATAGAATATTGTTTTTTTTCTTTTTTCTTAGTGACAACTATTTAATTATCTCATGATATTTATATCATAAATTTATTTCACAAGTCGTGAGCATTACTTAAACCTACGATCATTTGATTAAACCCATAATCATTTGATTGAAGAGTTTCTCACATAACATGGGATGTAACTGGAACACAATCCTTTGATAGAACACTCTTTTATTTATATAAGACCACTATTATGAAAAATCATATCTCTACTCATTAATTTAAATGCATGCTATCCAGTAATCCAAACAACACCTCAACCATCACAAAATCATTCAAGTTTGTAACTACATGTACTTAGTGAGCTAAGTTAGTTAGTAATTAGTCAACAAGTTGTTAAGTCATTTAACCATGGTTAGGATTAGTCAGTTAGACTTAAGCATGTCTCTTATGTATATATAGAGTGACCAATACTGTGTAAGATTTCCAGAACGAACTTCTGAATCATCACCAAATTCTCTCTTTCCCTCTCAATTCTTCAATGGTTTTTGTGTTATCCTACCAAAGCTCATCGATGGGGTTTATGTAGACACTTTAGTGGGTGAAACGACATGAATATCGTAAAGGAAATGAATGCTCAGAAAATAACCTGGCTCTAAAGACAACTTTAATCATTCACTGAAGAAAAGTATGGGTGCCTGGGTGCCAGGTGCCGATTAGAATGGGTCATTTTTAGTACTCGTCAGGTGCGGTTGACCCATAAAAATTAGCAGAAAATTACAATAACAATCTGTTACTTATACTTCGTAATAAATAATGTATAATTTCATGATCGTGTTCTATTTTTCAAAAATTTGCTTTCTTAGGTAAAGTAAATAGAGGATGGTCATTTTACCGGGGTGAATTAATCCTTTTACCAAAAAAAAAAATAGAGGATGGGCACTCATTTTCGGACAATTTTTTTTTTTCTTTCTTTTTTTTTTTTTTTTTTACAAAAGCTAATACTTTATATTAGTCATCTGATAATATCCAACTGAGTTACATATGCATTTTTTTATAGGTAACGCTATTGGATATGCTCAAATAACATAATACTGATACTAGAACATAAGGTTGATGTTAAAAATATTATATAAACTAAGTACATATCCATACTTTGACCTATGTGGGATACTGGGATTAGAAGTTTAAGTTGTTTGTAAGGGAGAATGTTATGGGAAATGAGATTTATATCGACTCATGCATCGATTTTTTACGTACTATTGTAAATTGTAATATCTAATATCGTAGTTTTTTTTTAACGGCTATGATTATTATATTAAAAAAGAAAAAGAGAAGCTAGCAAGATGCTAGAAATTACAAAGGCGATTGTAACCAATCGTTCCAGGCTTCCAGCTATTACAAAGATTGTATTTATATTTTGTTTATCTTTTAAAGTTGTGTTTATATATTGTAATATCTAATATCGAAGTTGTATTTATATTTTGTATACAGAGTAACTGATCCCATGTTCAAATATGGTTATTTGGTGAATTNTTTTTTTTTTTTTTTTTTTTTTTTTTTTCCTTTTTTTTTTTTTTTTTTTTACAAAAGTAATACTTTATATTAGTCATCTTGATAATATCCAACTGAGTTACATATGCATTTTTTTATAGGTAACGCTATTGGATATGCTCAAATAACATAATACTGATACTAGAACATAAGGTTGATGTTAAAAATATTATATAAACTAAGTACATATCCATACTTTGACCTATGTGGGATACTGGGATTAGAAGTTTAAGTTGTTTGTAAGGGAGAATGTTATGGGAAATGAGATTTATATCGACTCATGCATCGATTTTTTACGTACTATTGTAAATTGTAATATCTAATATCGTAGTTTTTTTTTAACGGCTATGATTATTATATTAAAAAAGAAAAAGAGAAGCTAGCAAGATGCTAGAAATTACAAAGGCGATTGTAACCAATCGTTCCAGCCATAGCTGTCAAACTCGCGAGTTTACACGTAAGATCGTACGATCTTAAGTGCACACCAGTCAAAATCGAATAGGATCGTGGTAGGATCGGATCTGAGGTAGGATCGTAAGTAAGATCGTAGGATCGCACGTAAGATCGTAAGATCGACACGCGATCCGANTTTTTTTTTTTTTAAGTCCATCCCACTTGCTTAGGCGAAAAAAAAACAAACGTGTGTTTTACTAATGTCTAATGAGTAAACCACTATGGTTTCATTTTCTAAATAGATTATAGTTTATATATAGTTTTTTACTTTTCTAAATAGAGTATAGTCAAAAAGTGTTCAATAGTTTAATTTATTTTACTTCACTGTGATTAAACTAATCAAAGGGTATGTTTTGGAATGCAACTTATGAAACGTTTGTTTTCTTGAAATCATGTTAATGGCTCATATGTTTTGAGACATTTAGGACCTATGTTATGTAATATTATTCTACTAAATCGTTAATGTAACGATTAAAACTTGGCTTTTTTGTATTTTACTATTGCTTTGGTGTTTGAAATTTGAACTTTGCCATTTTCAAGAGGATATTATATGAATTTATCTTTGACGTTGAGTAGAAATGTAAAACAATTTGACTCGTATATCATTTATTCAAAAATTATGACAAATTGGTAGGATCGTAGGATCGCAATCCGATCCTACGATCTCGATCTTGCAAAGACAAAAACGATCCTGCTCGGGATCGCGATCTTGACAGCCTTTCCAGCTATTACAAAGATTGTATTTATATTTTGTTTATCTTTTAAAGTTGTGTTTATATATTGTAATATCTAATATCGAAGTTGTATTTATATTTTGTACACAGAGTAACTGATCCCATGTTCAAATATGGTTATTTGGTGAATTGCTACACAGATCATAACTTATGATTCATAAGTTATGAGCTTCTTGTATGGTTACAATGTTTGAGAAGATATAATGATCGACTAATCGTTCCGGCTAAGCAATATACTATATTAGCAATTTAATTTTATGATAGTCACAAGACAATTATATATGTAATCCACAAATATAAAATAAAATAAAATAAAAAATGTCAAAAAATCAATGAACCATACAAATTATCCTTCATATGGTATCAGTAGACGTAACAATCTTTATACATGCAAGGTAACATGGAGAATAATATAGTACTACCAATCTCAGCTTACAAGAACATATCATCTCAGTCACGGACGGACCCAGGATTTTTGAAAGGGTGTTGCACGATTTTTTTTTATGACCAAGAGTACTAAAGTTGCCCGATAAAGAATTTATTAGGTAAAATTGGGTGTTGCACGAGCCTAAAAAAGACATATTTTATCAAACATTTACACTTCGTGACCTAAAATTGAGTGTAGCCTGTGCCACACCCGGCTCCCATGTGGGTCCGTCCCTGATCTCAGTAATTTAGCTAGGTAGCATTTTTCTTTCCATGGCTACCACGGTGAAGATGTACCTCTCTTATCATTATCTTTGAGAAAGATGCTTCATTTAAGATGTCGCGCGCCCTGGCTTGAGGAGAACAAAAGGAAACCAACTTACATTAGAGTATTCTCACTGGCCTGTTTGGACAAGGATTAAAGGCTACATGTTTTAGCCTATTACCTTTCATATTACCACCTCTAAATGTTTGATGTTTGATATTATTTCTATCTTTTAATTCTACAAGTTAATTACAAAGCCAAACATGGGCCATTACTAATAACTCGAGGAAGGACATAGTGGGTTCATGATGGTACACTGGAATAATAATAATAATAATAATAATAATAATAATAATACAAAGCCAAACTCCTCTTTTGGTGAACTCGAGAAGGATGCGGTAACTCTTCTAAAGCGTATTCGACGTTTCTCCTTGACACAAGACATTGGAGCAAGAGCTGCCGTTCATATTTTTAATAGGATTGGTTTTGCTATTGCTAGAGGTGTGGGGGCCCAGTTAGTTTCTCGGCTCCCCACTAATTTCTTGTAAAAATCCTATTTATTGTTAATAAAAGTGATGGTTATAAAAAAAATAAAAAAAAAAATAATAATAAATAATAATAATAATAATAATAATAATAATAATAATAATAATAATAACAATAATAATAACACAATAATAATAATAATAGTAATAATAATAATAATAATAAATAACTCCTTTTATACTTGGTGGAAAATTTTGGAAAACAATTTTTGTAATCTGAGTTTATAAACTTTGAATTTCCTCTGGATCGAATTATATCGGACAAAGAACGACGCTAAATCAGAGTATTCTAATGTAGGTTTGGTTATTCTATCACAACAGTAAAGACTAATTAAGATTCTTAAAACGACAGTTATTAACGTTGTTCCCTACAACTTTGTCCTTCACCGTCGTAGCCATTGAGCTATCCAATAAGTGAGTTTTGTTGGGTAGTTTTCTTACAAAGAAGTGGAGGGTCATAACTTGTAGTAGCATGTATCTTGGTACTTTTTTTGTAAGTAGTTTTGAATCCCACATGGATCAAAGAAAAGAAAAGTTCCTAGTAATTATACTGAGACGTATACATCCATGCAAGTTGAGTGCAGTATTAGCTATTTTCCATTTCATCAAAGTCTTGACAAAGTTAGTAGACTATCCATAACATGGAGGATAAATTGTACTAGTTATGATAAACACAAAGTGAATTACAAGTGATACCTCTAAATAAAAATAGGAACATAATATCATAATTTATAATGATTGGATATTTCTAAACAGTGAACGACTCGAACAGTCGACTGGAAAAAATAAATAAATAAATAAAAATACAAAATAAATGATATTGAATGTTTATATGTGTATTAAACAAATTTATTACATAAATAAACCTAAAATTAAAAACACTCCATAATATTAAACTACAATCCTCATGCATCTAATACAATATGCAAATTGCAACAGAAGCTTCTTGATTAAACTATAGATTAAAAAAGAATTAACTAGAAACACTTTAAACTAGACTATATATATATAATACTAACAAAATAACACATATATAAAGATTGAACGATAATCGGACCAGTATCGCTTAATTCCCCTTCTCGGATACATGATAAAAACATATCCATCTTCAGACTATCACGACTACATGCCATCGTCAAGGTTTGTTGCCTGAATCATGAGAACAATCATAGTGCTCCCATGTCGTACCGCAAGCGTAAAATAATATACCTTCATTTAACCACCTATGATAATCTTGAAACAAAGCCATTTTCAAAGTGGACTTGTATAGAACTACTTACGTTATATCTTATGCTGTATGTGTGTGTGTATGTAGTTTTAGTCTATATATAGAGATAGAATGTGAATATATACAGATAAGGGTGTGCATTTATATTAAATTTATATATATATATATATATTCCCGCATGCAAGGGTAAAAGTGAGCTTTGTATGCACGTTTCTAAGAGTGACAGTGAAAGTGAAAGAAGAGAAGAAAAGAAAACACACAGACAAAGGCATGGTGCCCTAAAGCTGTTACTCTTTTTCTTAAAAAGTACCAAAAAAGAAGGGTGTCTTGTGTATTCATGTTTGAATTTTAAGGTAGTGTTTTCTACTTTTCTTTAATCATGGTATAGATAGCTTTTAAGAAGAGTGGCAGACTCAGCTAGGTTTATGCTAAAAGAAATATGATATAGCTGTCTTGCAAAAAAAAAAGGAAGATAATCACACATGAAAAAATCAAGGTAACAAAAAGGAACAGAGCAAACCACTTCAGATGAAAGTAATATGATAAATCCAATCAAACTTCCATGTCTAATTTTAGTAGTAGATAACTCATTTTAGACAACCTAAAAATAAACCTGGACAGTAAATTTAGAATGAAGGGAGTATGTAAATTTGAAAATGTATGGGACTATTTTTTATATGAGTAGTGCTATTTAAACCTACAACACAAGCCTAAAAACATGCCTAATGCATAAATCACTTGTACAATTGTATTACGTATTTTTTCTATCTCCAAATTTCCACCGATCAGTTTTTGAAATCAACCAATCAAATCATTAGGTATATTTGTAGGCATGATTAGTAGATGCAACAATCATTTTTCTTTTTATATATAAATGTATTAGACTATGATTGATTTACTAATAAAGTTCTGGGCGGGGGTACACTTTAAAAAAGGGTTGGTAACTGTTGATGTTTGTATAGGCAAAGGGATCTTTAGGTAGATCTCTCATGGGTTAATCATCTTTTGACATGTAAGTCAACTAATCACTTTTAGCATTTTATTTTCTCCTGTGCTTTAGAAATTAATTAGAATGTGCGCTTGGCTATGAATTTCCTCTGAAATAAAATACAGTAATCTCCAATATTGATCGTGATCTTCGTTTACATATGTCTTTTATGATCGAGTTTTTTTCTTTAGAATGCATATATTAGGGTTTATCGAGATATATATGTCTTCGTATTATATATCAGAAGACATTAACCATGTTCTGCTAAATAAAGCATGCACATGGTCGTTGATCTTTGAGAAGATCATTACAAGTCCTCTCCTTATCTATCAAATAGTACTTAATTATGACCTTCTTTGCTTCAAAATCACTCTAACCGACCTCCCTCCATTGTCGCCATCACCTTCTGTACAACGTATTCTTCATGCATATTTGAGTTTTTAAAACACATCTTTCTCAAACAAAGATACTTGATCCCTATACAAAACATATTCTCTTACTCCAAGCCTCAAGAACAAGTTCATAGATATTAAATCTATGTCCAAAAAAGATTTGGTGCTATAAAGTATGCACAAACGAGACGTAATATATGAAAGATTACTAAGTGGAATTTGATAGATAGAGTAATGTGATGATATTCAACTGTTGTATTGATTCATAGATGTCACAAAGGCGTACAATACAAAGGGGAGATTACAAGTCTATTATGGGTAAATCCCATAAATCAAGGACTATATTAATTACATTTAATTAGGAGATGTTACTTAATCACAAACATTACACTAATTGATTTGGTGTTATCATTGTACACGTCTAACATGATTTGGTATTATCTTTGCACACGACTAACAGAATTCACTTTTTTTCCTATAATTTCTTTTTGCTTATCCTCATACCGACTAATAGAGAGGACAAGTGAAATTACATTTTCTTTCATCATCTCATTTAATCCTTTTTATAAATGCACGGATTATGTATATTAATTTGATGATATGTAGAAATAAAATATGTGAGGATATATCTTTTTAATACTCTCTACGTCTCAAAATATAAGTCCATATTTGACTTTTCAAAGTCTTTTTCTTCTAACTTTGACTGTAATTATTTATTTATTTATTTATTTTTATTTTTTTTGTGATATAATACTTAATGAAAAGTATACCAATGAACATACATTTGAAGCACAAATCCATTTATATATTTTCCATCAAGTATTATATAACACGAGAAAAAATAATTACGGTCAAAGTCTGAAGAAAAAGACTTTGAAAAGTCAAACATAGACTTATATTTTGGGACGGAGGGAGTAAAATGTTTGTGCATTATATGTTACCTTTGACTTTTTTAAGTTTAACCTATTTAAGAATCTGAGCCAATGAAAATTTGCCACATAGGTTGAAAAGCTCCACACATATATACAAACAGCACGCTTTTGGAGACCCGAGGCTTTTGGGAACTGCGGGCCAAAGCGTCGCGTGAAAGACAATCAAACTTGCACGGGCCCAAAAGACACAAATAAGTGGGCCATTTATACGCCGACGTGGAGCCATTTTTTTGGAAACAAGTACTCCGTAGTTTTTAATCGACGTTCTAACATTACTGGTAATATAATGAAGTGGAGTAATTTGAACATAAATGTAAAACCCTAAAATTTAGATTCACATTTTTTATTTTACCATTTGAATATAACCTAAGTTTATTATAAGTTTAATAAGTAATTAGACTATATGATATAAATTTAACTACACATTATAATCCTAAATCTAAGTTATGAAAATAAAATACAAATGCAACTTTCCTAATCTATCCTAGGACTAACTAAACCATCCCTCCTATTGTATCCTAGAGACTTATACTTTTATATGATTAGACAAGACATACACTTTCCTTTTTTCCAATTATACCAAATCGTTATACACAAAGAGATAGAACCAATTTTCTTTACCTTGATCCTTATCATATTCGGTTTACAATTAGAGATTATACATACATATCTTTTGCTAAAAACATCCACAAGATTTTCCTAAACATTATACACGGTTACCCTTTTCTTTCCGAACTTCAACACACGCTAATCCTAAATCTATATTATACGGCTTACTTTTCATTCTCTCATACCGAATCAAAATAACACACAAAGTATCAAGTCAGTTTCTCTCCATTCCAAGGTTTGGAAGTCGAATTGTAGCAGCCTAAGGTGATCATTAGAAGTGGTGTTCCAGCCGTGGATTCGTTGGTCTTTGTCCTTGTGTTGTGTCGCGTTAAACGGCCCCAAAGGTACCATGTAAACCATCCTTGTCGTTATATTTTGATCATCATAAACGTATGTATATGTGAAATCTAAAACAAGTTAACCTAATCATCATAATCATGGAATCATCATATTAGTTGTCTCGTTAATATATAAGTATGTATGCATTACGATAAGGAGAAGTTGCGCCACATGAAATCACATATGAAAACTTTGTTAATAATTGTGTCGACCAATGTTGTGTATTCCTTGTCGACCTAAACTAATCCAGCCCCTAACCGACCTTTTTAAACACATGTTAAGATCACATTAATGCTCATTAAAACCAGCTACCAAGCCCGGAAAACCTAGACAATTAATTAAGGGCGATTACGGCTTGAAAGGGTTTAGGGGTTTGTTATGATTTATGTGACCGGGCTGTCCAGAAATTGGGTCGATTTGCAAGAGGTATTACTTAATGATACCAATGTGTTTTTGTATGATTTTTGAGTCTAAAACTGATTCATGAAGTGTACTATCTGAATATCAAATTTCGTGGTCATTGGAGGTAGGGAAGGCAGTCTTTTGATATTTAGAAGATTATTTGTCAAATCTGAGAAATCGAGTCTGAAAATTAGTTATTGTTTTTTATTTTTAATTTTCAACCCATAAGGAATTAAGAGGTTTCACTTGACAGGGATAATGTTTGAGATGTATATGACTTACCGGAAATTTTGTGGATTTTTATGAAAGGCTTAAATGGGTTAAATAAATGAAAACTTTCGGGGTATACCTGCAGTGAACTTTCTAGACAGGTATGGGAAAACGATTTTCGAATGGTACTTACACTTGGAGATAAAATCTGCAAAAATTTAGGAAGGTGCTTAACTCATGTGGGATTCAGAGATAAAAATTTGAGAACCTAAGGACCTTATTTGATATGCTTTAAAAATCATAAGAATACTGACCAGATTCACGTGTAAAACCCTAAAACATGTTAAAGTGAATAACTATAACTATTAAGTATTAAAAATAATTATGACCTATATAATGAACGTAATAAATGAGCTAATAAGTATTATATGAAACCTAATTCGTGTAGATCCCGTGAAGAAGGAGTAACCCATTTTTCTTGTGTTTATTTCCTCATTTGCTTTCATTCATAAGGTAGAAATATTCCACCATTTATCAGTAAGGGTTTTCTTTCATGACTTGATCCCAGATTTTCATTATTCTGATTTATGTCATTTGTTATGATTCCCTATCTGTTTAGATATTCGTTTGATTATGCCATTTGATGATTATTCATTAAGATAAATGAAAATGTTTATATTCATATTAAGGAAATTGGAATTACTTATTCAGAAAAATGTAACATGTCGACATCATTTCTTGACAACGGCGGAATCACCAAATTTGATTGACATCGATTTCTCTTCCTCATCGTCATAGTCTACAATATGATTGTGGTATGCACAATCTTTGTTAATGCAGATCCATTCTATGTTGTCATCATCCACAACATCTTCATCATCAAGAGTGTTTGTTGATACCAATTGTATTCATTTTTTGAATGACATAAAAATTCTTTCTTGATGCACTTCTATTTGTCATGGTAATCATCAGAATTGACAACATTAAGAAACTTCTTTTTATCAAGTGTAACATCCTTTGTTAGTCTTTTTGGTTTTTTATTTTTGTCGACATCTTGGAAGAAAATGTAATATAAGTTACACGACATAAGTTACTTGGTAATATTGGTTTAGTAAGTAATGTAAAACATACCATTTCATCATCAGATATTATTATCACTAGTGGTTCTTGGATCCAATATTCATCTGATGATTTTTTATTCTTCTTGTTGCTGGTTTGTAATCAAACAAAAAAATGTTATAACAGTGTATTACCATGCTTATTAAGTTATATATGTATAATAATGAAAATTATATAAAGTATATAGATAAATGTTTGTTTACCTTTGGTGACTTAGAATGATACATATCATATTCTCGATTCAACTTTGACATGTTTTGAAAGTAACTTTGATTTGGAGTTTACTCGTGTAATTCTTTTTGAGATGTTTGTAGAAATGTACGTAATATATATATATATATTGTTTAGAAAATATATGCACATTAATAGGCAAATCAAAACTGTATAAATTAAAATGATAAGAATATCCCAAAAGATTTGTTGTTGACATTTTTTGATAAACAAAATCTTTAATTCAATTTAGAAATAAATTTGTTGATGTTTATCTTTGAAGATTAAAACTTTTTTTGTATAATAAGTTATTCGTGAATTATATTGATACATGAGATATGACACATTGGGAGATAATTAATTTCAACCATTGTTGATGGTTGCTATGTATCATATCTAATGTATTAATATAATTCATCAATAACTTATTATACAAAAATACACATCAATAAATTTATTTCTAAATTGAATTAAAGATTTTCTTCCAGGATGTCGACAAAAATAAAAAACCAAAAAAACTAACAAACGATGTTACACTTGATAAAAAGAAGTTTCTTAATGTTGTCGATTCTGATGATTACCACAACAAATGGAAGTGCATCAAGAAAGAATGTTTATATTCAAAAAATGAATACAATTGGTATCAACAAACACTCTTGATGATGAAGATGTTGTGGATGATGACAACATAGAATAGATCTGCATTAACAAAGATTGTGAATTTAACTACACATTATAATCCTAAATCTAAGTTATGAAAATAAAATACAAATGCAACTTTCCTAATCTATCCTAGGACTAACTAAACCATCCCTCCTATTGTATCCTAGAGACTTATACGTTTATATGATTAGACAAGACATATACTTTCCTTTTTTCCAATTATACCAAATCGTTATACACAAAGAGATAGAACCAATTTTCTTTACCTTGATCCTTATCATATTCGGTTTACAATTAGAGATTATACATACATATCTTTTGCTAAAAACATCCACAAGATTTTCCTAAACATTATACACGGTTACCCTTTTCTTTCCGAACTTCAACACACGCTAATCCTAAATCTATATTATACGGCTTACTTTTCATTCTCTCATACCGAATCAAAATAACACACAAAGTATCAAGTCAGTTTCTCTCCATTCCAAGGTTTGGAAGTCGAATTGTAGCAGCCTAAGGTGATCATTAGAAGTGGTGTTCCAGCCGTGGATTCGTTGGTCTTTGTCCTTGTGTTGTGTCGCGTTAAACGGCCCCAAAGGTACCATGTAAACCATCCTTGTCGTTATATTTTGATCATCATAAACGTATGTATATGTGAAATCTAAAACAAGTTAACCTAATCATCATAATCATGGAATCATCATATTAGTTGTCTCGTTAATATATAAGTATGTATGCATACGATAAGGAGAAGTTGCGCCACATGAAATCACATATGAAAACTTTGTTAATAATTGTGTCGACCAATGTTGTGTATTCCTTGTCGACCTAAACTAATCCAGCCCCTAACCGACCTTTTTAAACACATGTTAAGATCACATTAATGCTCATTAAAACCAGCTACCAAGCCCGGAAAACCTAGACAATTAATTAAGGGCGATTACGGCTTGAAAGGGTTTAGGGGTTTGTTATGATTTATGTGACCGGGCTGTCCAGAAATTGGGTCGATTTGCAAGAGGTATTACTTAATGATACCAATGTGTTTTTGTATGATTTTTGAGTCTAAAACTGATTCATGAAGTGTACTATCTGAATATCAAATTCTTTGTCAAATCTGAGAAATCGAGTCTGAAAATTAGTTATTGTTTTTTATTTTTAATTTTCAACCCATAAGGAATTAAGAGGTTTCACTTGACAGGGATAATGTTTGAGATGTATATGACTTACTGGAAATTTTGTGGATTTTTATGAAAGGTTTAAATGGGTTAAATAAATGAAAACTTTCGGGGTATACCTGCAGTGAACTTTCTAGACAGGTATGGGAAAACGATTTTCGAATGGTACTTACACTTGGAGATAAAATCTGCAAAAATTTAGGAAGGTGCTTAACTCATGTGGGATTCAGAGATAAAAATTTGAGAACCTAAGGACCTTATTTGATATGCTTTAAAAATCATAAGAATACTGACCAGATTCACGTGTAAAACCCTAAAACATGTTAAAGTGAATAACTATAACTATTAAGTATTAAAAATAATTATGACCTATATAATGAACGTAATAAATGAGCTAATAAGTATTATATGAAACCTAATTCGTGTAGATCCCGTGAAGAAGGAGTAACCCATTTTCCTTGTGTTTATTTCCTCATTTGCTTTCATTCATAAGGTAGAAATATTCCACCATTTATCAGTAAGGGTTTTCTTTCATGACTTGATCCCAGATTTTCATTATTCTGATTTATGTCATTTGTTATGATTCCCTATCTGTTTAGATATTCGTTTGATTATGCCATTTGATGATTATTCATTAAGATAAATGAAAATGTTTATATTCATATTAAGGAAATTGGAATTACTTATTCATAAAAATATAACATGTCGACATCATTTCTTGACAACGGCGGAATCACCAAATTTGATTGACATCGATTTCTCCTCCTCATCATCATAGTCTACAATATGATTGTGGTATGCACAATCTTTGTTAATGCATATCCATTCTATGTTGTCATCATCCACAACATCTTCATCATCAAGAGTGTTTGTTGATACCAATTGTATTCATTTTTTGAATGACATAAAAATTCTTTCTTGATGCACTTCTATTTGTCATGGTAATCATCAGAATTGACAACATTAAGAAACTTCTTTTTATCAAGTGTAACATCCTTTGTTAGTCTTTTTGGTTTTTTATTTTTGTCGACATCTTGGAAGAAAATGTAATATAAGTTACACGACATAAGTTATTTGGTAATATTGGTTTAGTAAGTAATGTAAAACATACCATTTCATCATCAGATATTATTATCACTAGTGGTTCTTGGATCCAATATTCATCTGATGATTTTTTATTCTTCTTGTTGCTGGTTTGTAATCAAACAAAAAAAATGTTATAACAGTGTATTACCATGCTTATTATGTTATATATGTATAATAATGAAAATTATATAAAGTATATAGATAAATGTTTGTTTACCTTTGGTGACTTAGAATGATACATATCATATTCTCGATTCAACGTTGACATGTTTTGAAAGTAAGTTTGATTTGGATTGATAATTTTTTGATAAACAAAATATTTAATTCAATTTAGAAATAAATTTATTGATGTGTATTTTTGTATAATAAGTTATTGATGAATTATATTAATACATTAGATATGATACATAGCAACCATCAACAACGGTTGAAATTAATTGTCTCCCAATGTGTCATATCTCATGTATCAATATAATTCACGAATAACTTATTATACAAAAAAAGTTTTAATCTTCAAAGATAAACATCAACAAATTTATTTCTAAATTGAATTAAAGATTTTGTTTATCAAAAAAATGTCAACAACAAATCTTTTGGGATATTCTTATCATTTTAATTTATACAGTTTTGATTTGCCTATTAATGTGCATATATTTTCTAAACAATATATATATTACGTACATTTCTACAAACATCTCAAAAAGAATTACACGAGTAAACTCCAAATCAAAGTTACTTTCAAAACATGTCAAAGTTGAATCGAGAATATGATATGTATCATTCTAAGTCACCAAAGGTAAACAAACATTTATCTATATACTTTATATAATTTTCATTATTACACGTATATAACTTAATAAGAATGGTAATACATTGTTATAACATTTTTTTGTTCGATTACAAACCAGCAACAAGAAGAATCAAAATCATCAGATGAATATTGGATCCAAGAACCACCAGTGATAATAATACTGATGATGAAATGGTATGTTTTACATTACTTACTAAACCATATTACCAAATAACTTATGTCGTGTAACTTATATTACATTTTCTTCCAGGATATCGACAAAAATAAAAAACCAAAAAGACTAACAAACGATGTTACACTTGATAAAAAGAAGTTTCTTAATGTTGTCGATTCTGATGATTACCACAACAAATGGAAGTGCATCAAGAAAGAATGTTTATATTCAAAAAATGAATACAATTTGGTATCAACAAACACTCTTGATGATGAAGATGTTGTGGATGATGACAACATAGAATAGATCTGCATTAACAAAGATTGTATATACCACAATCATATTGTGGACTATGATGAGGAGGAGGAGAAATCGATGTCAATCAAATTTGGTGATTCCGCTGTTGTCAAGAAATGATGTCGACATGTTACATTTTTATGAATAAGTAATTCCAATTTCCTTAATACGAATATGAAAATTTTTGTTTATCTTAATTTTATAATAAATATAATGTTTCACACTATTCTTAGATTTGTTTCAACAACAATAATCGTGTGCTATCCAATATCGGACAATAGTAAGATGGTTTCATTATATATCTGTTACAACATAATAACTTAATATTGAACATATTATATGTGAGGCACATTGCTAAACCTTTAACAACTAATAACACGTTTGGGAGAATCGCGAATCCATTTGCAATGATTTTATTATGGATATAATATGATATGATATGATTTATAGATATGATATGTTTGTTTTGATTATTTTGGTCTATTAATGTATCATGTTTAGGCACTTGGCCAATTCCTAGAAAATTCCTTTATAACTCTTTGATTATTCCTTAATACCATATTCAGTCCTTATATATTCACTGAGCGTTAGCTCAGCCGCATTTTCTTTTCTCTGCGGCAGGTACTAAACAGTATGCTGGGATTGAGTGATGAGAGTAGGAGCTTTTAGTGGACTAACTCAACCATAGTTTCTTTGTCTTTTGGATTATGTTTTATGACTTAGCATTTCATTTCTTTTTATACTCGTTTGGATTTGTAATGTTTTGTAGGTCATTTTGTTTCTTGACTTATGTTTTATTAATAAAGTCTTCCCTTTTGCGTTTATATGTTCTGATTGACACCATAATGTGACATTTTAACCCTTCTCGGGTTGGGGTGTTTTTAATAAGCGTAAAGGCTTATTTGTGTAATACTTTGATTAAGTCATTCTTAAATAAAAAATGATTTTTTGTTTATAGTCTATTTTTTTATCATTTTGTATTCTCAGTCGTTATTTTTAGTTAAGTCAAAAACAAACAATTTTTAAATGACTTTCTAGAATAATTTTTTTTAGTGTATTAAGACAATTAAGTTAACTTCAAACACCACTTAAGTGTAATCAGTGTTTTAAAAGGCGTGCCAAGGCGACGCAAAGGCGTCGCCAAGGCGCGAGGCGTGGCCTCGCCGCCACGAAAAAGACCTTGGCGTCGGCTTAAGGCATGGCGTGTGTTAAGGCGTGAAAAGGCGCGCCAAGGCACGCCTTATCGTATGGCGTGGCGCCATTTTTAGAAGGGGATGATGTGGGCTTAAATTTTGGGCCTAGTAATTTCTAAACATAGCTCAATTTTTCAATCTGCAACTTGGAGACCCATTAATCCATTATATCCAAATAATAAATAAAGACCCATTAGGCTATTATATATCTAGATACTCCCTCCGTCCCATAATTATTGTCCACATTTGACTTTTGTAGTCTTTTGTTTTCAACTTTGACCGTAAATAATTTTCTTTGTGTTATATATTACTTGATGCAAAATATATAAACGGATTGAGTTTTCAATGTATTTTTTATTGGTATAATTTTTATCAAGTATTATATAACACAAATAGAAATATTTAAGGTCAAAGTTGCAAAATAAAAACTTCAAAAGTCAACACTGGACAATAATTATGGGACGGAGGTAGTAATAAATAAAGAAATTATTAGAGTATCACTACATTAGACATGAACTAGGTTTCTTTACTCTCACCTGCAACTTGGAACAACTCGGATGAAGAAGGTTTTACTTAAAGAAATGAAGAAGATGCAAGACTAGTTTAGTTTCACTTTATTTCTTATGCATATGAACTTTTGTAAGCTCACCTTTTGTAAACTCGGTATGTATATGAAATATGATATTATAACATAAATGATAAATATATAAATATTTTTTTACCGTCTTAGTCACGCCTCAAAAAACGCCATGGCTTCGCCATGGCGCGTAAGGCTTGAGGCGTGGCAATGCCGCCACGCCACGCCTCACGCCATTTAGAACATTGAGTGTAATAAATAATCCTCTAGATCACATTTATAATAAGACAACCAACCTCACCAGCATTTTTTTTCATTTTCATTTTATTTAAACACTAAAATAAATGTTTCAATAATAATTAAAACACATTAAATTAAAAGTATATATTTAACATGGACTAAGTTTGCAATTTTTTTAACCAGCTGCCTAGCGCAGTTGGCCACAAGCTACCTTAGAAGCCTGGCCAAGCCATGTGATGTCTTGATCCAACAAAGGACGCGAGTTCGAATCCGTTTCGCAGCATGGTTGGGTATTGGGTGGAGTATTTCACAGGCATCAAATCTTTGCTGGGTAGGGTTGTAACACAACATCTTAGTCATTGCATAACTGAACATAACTGTGGTATATATGTAGTGATTTTGTTTCTTTTCTGCCATTGTGTTGAAATTGACCTCACACGAATCTATACTCCCTTATTACATATCAATATATAGATCTTCCTTTTTAGTAGGAGTTTAAAATAAGGATTTGTTACTTTGTTAATTCATGAATTTAGTGTTCGGCTATATGGTAGAGTATAAATAAGTAGTCGTTAGCGCCCTACGAGTGATTATATTTGAAATAGGTAACATATGTGTTTGCACTGAATAAACTTTTGAATGATTGTAAAACATGTACTCCCTCCGTCCCTAAATAAATGTCCACGTTTGACTTTTGAAGTCTTTTTTGTGAATCTTTGACCTTAAATATTTTTAGTTATGTTATATAATACTTGATAAAAATTATACCAAATTAAAATACACATAAAACTCAATTCATTCATATATTTTGCATCAAGTATTATATAAAATAAACAACAATATTTAAGGTCAAAGTTGAATAAGTAAGACTTTAAAAGTCAAATGTGGACACTTATTTAGGGACGGAGGGAGTATAAGTTACTACTTTATGTAGTAAAAGAACATCAGATCACATGTACATGCATGAATAGTTTTCCGTTTCTGTACAATGTGTGAGCCTAATTCATGTACTCACTTACAACACGATTAAGTACGGGTTCACGTAATTTAATTTTGGGAAAATCCAAAAAGTACCCCAAAGGTACACATGTACCCACCCCTACCAACTCAAAAAAAAAAAAAAAAAAATTCTTCATATGCCCCAGAGGCGGAGGTAGCCCAAAATGTTTGGGCGTAAGTGTTAATATTTTGACACATGTCCCTATTGTTGGACCCACCATGTACCATCATGGTACATGGTACTAACTAGTATTCTCTATATGGATTCCTTATTAAAATTAATTACTTGTAAGGGCTATTTTGGGGTTGCTAATTTAAATTACTCAAAATTTTTATTTTTATTTCAGGTTCTTTGGGTCAAAACAATGAATCTTGGTAGGGTACGAAAAGAACACAAAATGAGGCTATGGGGGTTCAAAGAAACCTGAACTTAAGCTGCAATTTTTCGTCACTTGGATGTGTATAATGGGAGATCGTCATCTTTTTTTTCCCTCTGAATATTTCAGATTAGAAAACATATATGCAAACTTCTGTCATATTTTGCAAAGGTTGCCATGTAGTGAATATGTAGTTCGTAACTATTTCAGTTTTAAAATATCAAATGAAATCATTGTTGGTTTGGATACATTAGTTGCATTATCTTTTGTTCCTGTTTAGAGTATGCAAACATACAAATACAAACACCCCGCGGCAACTCGCGGGTTTCCATCCTCGTTTCTTACATTTGTCCTAATAAAATAACTAACTATAGTATAAGATTTATTCTTTGCCCATCCGAAATCAATAAATATATGATGAGTATTTACACGTGTGTTGTTGATGGACACGATGTGTTAAAAAATTAATAATAATAAAAAATAAATAATTAAAAAAAAATAAAAAAATAATAAAACCTTACACATATGCATCCATGCCAAAAGATCCATGCAGAACCAATTTTTACTATAGAACCAATCAAGCAATCTTAGCCACTCATTTTTTTTATCAAAATAAAAAAAATAAATGTTCATCCTTTTTTTAAAAAATTAAATATCTCGTAAACCGTAAATCGTTACGCGAAAAAAAATATCATCGCGACGAGAATTAAATTATCTTTCTATAGACATGCATTGTTATATACTTTCGACGAAATTTTTATTATTATTATTATTTTTTATTTTATTTTATTTATTTATTTTATTTTATTTATTTATTTATTTTTTATGAAATCGCTCCAATATTGACCTTTAAAGCCTTAATGACTTGCTAACGAAGATCGGCTTCATTAAATATAATTGTAGTGTGCACCACAAGTATAATTTAAATTCTAATATTATTTATT
>LBNU01003630.1:35550-50122 GCA_014162995.1 Artemisia annua | reverse complement strand
TAACATGTCGACATCATTTCTTGACAACGGCGGAATCACCAAATTTGATTGACATCGATTTCTCCTCCTCATCGTCATAGTCTACAATATGATTGTGGTATGCACAATCTTTGTTAATGCATATCCATTCTATGTTGTCATCATCCACAACATCTTCATCATCAAGAGTGTTTGTTGATACCAATTGTATTCATTTTTTGAATGACATAAAAATTCTTTCTTGATGCACTTCTATTTGTCATGGTAATCATCAGAATTGACAACATTAAGAAACTTCTTTTTATCAAGTGTAACATCCTTTGTTAGTCTTTTTGGTTTTTTATTTTTGTCGACATCTTGGAAGAAAATGTAATATAAGTTACACGACATAAGTTATTTGGTAATATTGGTTTAGTAAGTAATGTAAAACATACCATTTCATCATCAGATATTATTATCACTAGTGGTTCTTGGATCCAATATTCATCTGATGATTTTTTATTCTTCTTGTTGCTGGTTTGTAATCAAACAAAAAAAATGTTATAACAGTGTATTACCATGCTTATTATGTTATATATGTATAATAATGAAAATTATATAAAGTATATAGATAAATGTTTGTTTACCTTTGGTGACTTAGAATGATACATATCATATTCTCGATTCAACGTTGACATGTTTTGAAAGTAAGTTTGATTTGGATTGATAATTTTTTGATAAACAAAATATTTAATTCAATTTAGAAATAAATTTATTGATGTGTATTTTTGTATAATAAGTTATTGATGAATTATATTAATACATTAGATATGATACATAGCAACCATCAACAACGGTTGAAATTAATTGTCTCCCAATGTGTCATATCTCATGTATCAATATAATTCACGAATAACTTATTATACAAAAAAAGTTTTAATCTTCAAAGATAAACATCAACAAATTTATTTCTAAATTGAATTAAAGATTTTGTTTATCAAAAAAATGTCAACAACAAATCTTTTGGGATATTCTTATCATTTTAATTTATACAGTTTTGATTTGCCTATTAATGTGCATATATTTTCTAAACAATATATATATTACGTACATTTCTACAAACATCTCAAAAAGAATTACACGAGTAAACTCCAAATCAAAGTTACTTTCAAAACATGTCAAAGTTGAATCGAGAATATGATATGTATCATTCTAAGTCACCAAAGGTAAACAAACATTTATCTATATACTTTATATAATTTTCATTATTACACGTATATAACTTAATAAGAATGGTAATACATTGTTATAACATTTTTTTGTTCGATTACAAACCAGCAACAAGAAGAATCAAAATCATCAGATGAATATTGGATCCAAGAACCACCAGTGATAATAATACTGATGATGAAATGGTATGTTTTACATTACTTACTAAACCATATTACCAAATAACTTATGTCGTGTAACTTATATTACATTTTCTTCCAGGATATCGACAAAAATAAAAAACCAAAAAGACTAACAAACGATGTTACACTTGATAAAAAGAAGTTTCTTAATGTTGTCGATTCTGATGATTACCACAACAAATGGAAGTGCATCAAGAAAGAATGTTTATATTCAAAAAATGAATACAATTTGGTATCAACAAACACTCTTGATGATGAAGATGTTGTGGATGATGACAACATAGAATAGATCTGCATTAACAAAGATTGTATTAGACGTAATATATGAAAGATTACTAAGTGGAATTTGATAGATAGAGTAATGTGATGATATTCAACTGTTGTATTGATTCATAGATGTCACAAAGGCGTACAATATAAAGGGGAGATTACAAGTCTATTATGGGTAAATCCCATAAATCAAGGACTATATTAATTACATTTAATTAGGAGATGTTACTTAATCACAAACATTACACTAATTGATTGGTGTTATCATTGTACACGTCTAACATGATTTGGTATTATCTTTGCACACGACTAACAAAATTCACTTTTTTTCCTATAATTTCTTTTTGCTTATCCTCGTACCGACTAATAAAGAGGACAAGTGAAATTACATTTTCTTTCATCATCTCATTTAATCTTTTTTATAAATGCACGGATTATGTATATTAATTTGATGATATGTAGAAATAAAATATGTGAGGATATATCTTTTTAATACTCTCTCCGTCCTAAAATATAAGTCCATATTTGACTTTTCAAATTCTTTTTCTTCTAACTTTGACTGATATATATATATATATATATATATATATATATATATATATATATATATATATATATATATATATATATATATATATATATATATATATATATATATATATATATATATATATATATATATTTTGATATAATACTTAATGAAAAGTATACCAATGAACATACATCTGAAGCATAAATCCATTTATATATTTTTCATCAAGTATTATATAACACGAGAAAAAATAATTACGGTCAAAGTCTGAAGAAAAAGACTTTGAAAAGTCAAACATAGACTTATATTTTAGGACGGAGGGAGTAAAATGTTTGTGCATTATATGTTACCTTTGACTTTTTTAAGTTTAACCTATTTAAGAATCTGAGCCAATGAAAATTTGCCACATAGGTTGAAAAGCTCCACACATATATACAAACAGCACGCTTTTGGAGACCCGAGGCTTTTGGGAACTGCGGGCCAAAGCGTCGCGTGAAAGACAATCAAACTTGCACGGGCCCAAAAGACACAAATAAGTGGGCCATTTATACGCCGACGTGGAGCCATTTTTTTGGAAACAAGTACTCCGTAGTTTTTAATCGACGTTCTAACATTACTGGTAATATAATGAAGTGGAGTAATTTGAACATAAATGTAAAACCCTAAAATTTAGATTCACATTTTTTATTTTACCATTTGAATATAACCTAAGTTTATTATAAGTTTAATAAGTAATTAGACTATATGATATAAATTTAACTACACATTATAATCCTAAATCTAAGTTATGAAAATAAAATACAAATGCAACTTTCCTAATCTATCCTAGGACTAACTAAACCATCCCTCCTATTGTATCCTAGAGACTTATACTTTTATATGATTAGACAAGACATACACTTTCCTTTTTTCCAATTATACCAAATCGTTATACACAAAGAGATAGAACCAATTTTCTTTACCTTGATCCTTATCATATTCGGTTTACAATTAGAGATTATACATACATATCTTTTGCTAAAAACATCCACAAGATTTTCCTAAACATTATACACGGTTACCCTTTTCTTTCCGAACTTCAACACACGCTAATCCTAAATCTATATTATACGGCTTACTTTTCATTCTCTCATACCGAATCAAAATAACACACAAAGTATCAAGTCAGTTTCTCTCCATTCCAAGGTTTGGAAGTCGAATTGTAGCAGCCTAAGGTGATCATTAGAAGTGGTGTTCCAGCCGTGGATTCGTTGGTCTTTGTCCTTGTGTTGTGTCGCGTTAAACGGCCCCAAAGGTACCATGTAAACCATCCTTGTCGTTATATTTTGATCATCATAAACGTATGTATATGTGAAATCTAAAACAAGTTAACCTAATCATCATAATCATGGAATCATCATATTAGTTGTCTCGTTAATATATAAGTATGTATGCATACGATAAGGAGAAGTTGCGCCACATGAAATCACATATGAAAACTTTGTTAATAATTGTGTCGACCAATGTTGTGTATTCCTTGTCGACCTAAACTAATCCAGCCCCTAACCGACCTTTTTAAACACATGTTAAGATCACATTAATGCTCATTAAAACCAGCTACCAAGCCCGGAAAACCTAGACAATTAATTAAGGGCGATTACGGCTTGAAAGGGTTTAGGGGTTTGTTATGATTTATGTGACCGGGCTGTCCAGAAATTGGGTCGATTTGCAAGAGGTATTACTTAATGATACCAATGTGTTTTTGTATGATTTTTGAGTCTAAAACTGATTCATGAAGTGTACTATCTGAATATCAAATTCTTTGTCAAATCTGAGAAATCGAGTCTGAAAATTAGTTATTGTTTTTTATTTTTAATTTTCAACCCATAAGGAATTAAGAGGTTTCACTTGACAGGGATAATGTTTGAGATGTATATGACTTACTGGAAATTTTGTGGATTTTTATGAAAGGTTTAAATGGGTTAAATAAATGAAAACTTTCGGGGTATACCTGCAGTGAACTTTCTAGACAGGTATGGGAAAACGATTTTCGAATGGTACTTGCACTTGGAGATAAAATCTGCAAAAATTTAGGAAGGTGCTTAACTCATGTGGGATTCAGAGATAAAAATTTGAGAACCTAAGGACCTTATTTGATATGCTTTAAAAATCATAAGAATACTGACCAGATTCACGTGTAAAACCCTAAAACATGTTAAAGTGAATAACTATAACTATTAAGTATTAAAAATAATTATGACCTATATAATGAACGTAATAAATGAGCTAATAAGTATTATATGAAACCTAATTCGTGTAGATCCCGTGAAGAAGGAGTAACCCATTTTTCTTGTGTTTATTTCCTCATTTGCTTTCATTCATAAGGTAGAAATATTCCACCATTTATCAGTAAGGGTTTTCTTTCATGACTTGATCCCAGATTTTCATTATTCTGATTTATGTCATTTGTTATGATTCCCTATCTGTTTAGATATTCGTTTGATTATGCCATTTGATGATTATTCATTAAGATAAATGAAAATGTTTATATTCATATTAAGGAAATTGGAATTACTTATTCAGAAAAATGTAACATGTCGACATCATTTCTTGACAACGGCGGAATCACCAAATTTGATTGACATCGATTTCTCTTCCTCATCGTCATAGTCTACAATATGATTGTGGTATGCACAATCTTTGTTAATGCATATCCATTCTATGTTGTCATCATCCACAACATCTTCATCATCAAGAGTGTTTGTTGATACCAATTGTATTCATTTTTTGAATGACATAAAAATTCTTTCTTGATGCACTTCTATTTGTCATGGTAATCATCAGAATTGACAACATTAAGAAACTTCTTTTTATCAAGTGTAACATCCTTTGTTAGTCTTTTTGGTTTTTTATTTTTGTCGACATCTTGGAAGAAAATGTAATATAAGTTACACGACATAAGTTACTTGGTAATATTGGTTTAGTAAGTAATGTAAAACATACCATTTCATCATCAGATATTATTATCACTAGTGGTTCTTGGATCCAATATTCATCTGATGATTTTTTATTCTTCTTGTTGCTGGTTTGTAATCAAACAAAAAAATGTTATAACAGTGTATTACCATGCTTATTAAGTTATATATGTATAATAATGAAAATTATATAAAGTATATAGATAAATGTTTGTTTACCTTTGGTGACTTAGAATGATACATATCATATTCTCGATTCAACTTTGACATGTTTTGAAAGTAACTTTGATTTGGAGTTTACTCGTGTAATTCTTTTTGAGATGTTTGTAGAAATGTACGTAATATATATATATATATTGTTTAGAAAATATATGCACATTAATAGGCAAATCAAAACTGTATAAATTAAAATGATAAGAATATCCCAAAAGATTTGTTGTTGACATTTTTTGATAAACAAAATCTTTAATTCAATTTAGAAATAAATTTGTTGATGTTTATCTTTGAAGATTAAAACTTTTTTTGTATAATAAGTTATTCGTGAATTATATTGATACATGAGATATGACACATTGGGAGATAATTAATTTCAACCATTGTTGATGGTTGCTATGTATCATATCTAATGTATTAATATAATTCATCAATAACTTATTATACAAAAATACACATCAATAAATTTATTTCTAAATTGAATTAAAGATTTTCTTCCAGGATGTCGACAAAAATAAAAAACCAAAAAAACTAACAAACGATGTTACACTTGATAAAAAGAAGTTTCTTAATGTTGTCGATTCTGATGATTACCACAACAAATGGAAGTGCATCAAGAAAGAATGTTTATATTCAAAAAATGAATACAATTTGGTATCAACAAACACTCTTGATGATGAAGATGTTGTGGATGATGACAACATAGAATAGATCTGCATTAACAAAGATTGTATATACCACAATCATATTGTGGACTATGATGAGGAGGAGGAGAAATCGATGTCAATCAAATTTGGTGATTCCGCTGTTGTCAAGAAATGATGTCGACATGTTACATTTTTATGAATAAGTAATTCCAATTTCCTTAATACGAATATGAAAATTTTCGTTTATCTTAATTTTATAATAAATATAATGTTTCACACTATTCTTAGATCTGTTTCAACAACAATAATCGTGTGCTATCCAATATCGGACAATAGTAAGATGGTTTCATTATATATCTGTTACAACATAATAACTTAATATTATTATATGTGAGGCACATTGCTAAACCTTTAACAACTAATAACACGTTTGGGAGAATCGCGAATCCATTTGCAATGATTTTATTATGGATATAATATGATATGATATGATTTATAGATATGATATGTTTGTTTTGATTATTTTGGTCTATTAATGTATCATGTTTAGGCACTTGGCCAATTCCTAGAAAATTCCTTTATAACTCTTTGATTATTCCTTAATACCATATTCAGTCCTTATCTATTCACTGAGCGTTAGCTCAGCCGCATTTTCTTTTCTCTGCGGCAGGTACTAAACAGTATGCTGGGATTGAGTGATGAGAGTAGGAGCTTTTAGTGGACTAACTCAACCATAGTTTCTTTGTCTTTTGGATTATGTTTTATGACTTAGTTTCATTTCTTTTTATACCCATTTGGATTTGTAATGTTTTGTAGGTCATTTTGTTTCTTGACTTATGTTTTATTAATAAAGTCTTCCCTTTTGCATTTATATGTTCTGATTGACACCATAATGTGACATTTTAACCCTTCTCGGGTTGGGGTGTTTTCAATAAGCGTAAAGGCTTATTTGTGTAATACTTTGATTAAGTCATGCTTAAATAAAAAATGATTTTTTGTTTATAGTCTATTTTTTTATCATTTTGTATTCTCAGTCGTTATTTTTAGTTAAGTCAAAAACAAACAATTTTTAAATGACTTTCTAGAATAATTTTTTTTAGTGTATTAAGACAATTAAGTTAACTTCAAACACCACTTAAGTGTAATCAGTGTTCTAAAAGGCGCGCCAAGGCGACGCAAAGGCGTCGCCAAGGCGCGAGGCGTGGTCTCGCTGCCACGAAAAAGACCTTGGCGTCGGCTTAAGGCATGGCGTGTGTTAAGGCATGAAAAGGCGCGCCAAGGCACGCCTTATCGTATGGCGTGGCGCCATTTTTAGAAGAGGATGATGTGGGCTTAAATTTTGGGCCTAGTAATTTCTAAACATAGCTCAATTTTTCAATCTGCAACTTGGAGACCCATTAATCCATTATATCCAATTAATAAATAAAGACCCATTAGGCTATTATATATCTAGATACTCCCTCCGTCCCATAATTATTGTCCACATTTGACTTTTGTAGTCTTTTGTTTTCAACTTTGACCGTAAATAATTTTCTTTGTGTTATATATTACTTGATGCAAAATATATAAACGGATTGAGTTTTAAATGTATTTTTTATTGGTATAATTTTTATCAAGTATTATATAACACAAATAGAAATATTTAAGGTCAAAGTTGCGAAATAAAAACTTCAAAAGTCAACACTGGACAATAATTATGGGACGGAGGTAGTAATAAATAAAGAAATTATTAGAGTATCACTACATTAGACATGAACTAGGTTTCTTTACTCTCACCTGCAACTTGGAACAACTCGGATGAAGAAGGTTTTACTTAAAGAAATGAAGAAGATGCAAGACTAGTTTAGTTTCACTTTATTTCTTATGCATATGACCTTTTGTAAGCTCACCTTTTGTAAACTCACCTTTTGTAAACTCGGTATGTATATGAAATATGATATTATAACATAAATGATAAATATATAAATATTTTTTTGCCGTCTAAGTCACGCCTCAAAAAATGTCATGGCTTCGCCATGGCGCGTAAGGCTTGAGGCGTGGTCATGCAGCCACGCCACGCCTCACGCCATTTAGAACATTGAGTGTAATAAATAATCCTCTAGATCACATTTATAATAAGACAACCAACCTCACCACCATTTTTTTTCATTTTCATTTTATTTAAACACTAAAATAAATGTTTCAATAATAATTAAAACACATTAAATTAAAAGTATATATTTAACATGGACTAAGTTTGCAATTTTTTTAACTGCGCAGTTGGCCACAAGCTACCTTAGAAGCCTGGCCAAGCCATGTGATGTCTTGATCCAACAAAGGACGTGAGTTCGAATCCGTTCCGCAGCATGGTTGGATATTGGGTGGAGTATTTCACAGGCATCAAATCTTTGCCGGGTAGGGTTGTAACACAACATCTTAGTCATTGCATAACTGAACATAAGTGTGGTATATATGTAGTGATTTAGTTTCTTTTCTGCCATTGTGTTGAAATTGACCTCACACGAATCTATACTCCCTTATTACATATCAATATATAGATCTTCCTTTTTAGTAGGAGTTTAAAATAAGGATTTGTTACATTGTTAATTCATGAATTTAGTGTTCGGCTATATGGTAGAGTATAAATAAGTAGTCGTTAGCGCCCTATGAGTGATTATATTTGAAATAGGTAACATATGTGTTTGCACTGAATAAACTTTTGAATGATTGTAAAACATGTATAAGTTACTACTTTATGTAGTAAAAGAACATCAGATCAGATGTACATGCATGAATAGTTTTCCGTTTCTGTACAATGTGTGAGCCTAATTCATGTACTCACTTACAACACGATTAAGTACGGGTTCACGTAATTTAATTTTTTTACAATAGGCTTTTATGTTTCCAATGCCAAATCAAATGTTGCGTGTCATGGTAATAAGGGATAAAGTTATAGAAGTTAGATTACTTTATTTTAATAGTGTCGTCTGCATCTACATACTGTTGTCTTTGGAATTGTTATCAAACTTAGTCTTCCATTTATCTTTAATAAATGGATTTTAATATACTGTTACATTACCAAGCACATGGCAGGTTGTAATGGGATTGTTTGATGGCAATGTTACAACAAGGCCACATGTTCGTGACCTGTGGATCAAGCAGTGGTGAAGGTTAAGGTAAATAAGATTTTCAGCTTTTTCCTTAGAACCTGTAGTTACTGAAAAGTGCTTATACATAATTACATAAGATATATATGTAAGTAGCAAGTAAACCCGGTGGATAAATCGGCCAAAAGGTCATAAACCATGGGGCCTGTTCGGGATTGCCAATGAACCTGCTTATAGGACCTAACTTAGTATTGCTTATAAGGTTAATTACATGTAGGGGTTCTTTTGGATTGTTATGAAACTTCTTACATCTTTTATATAATAAAATAAAACCCCTATTGAGAATTTTTTATTTCAAAAAAATTGGAACCATGCCTAATTTAGTAATAATTTTATTAAAAAAAAAAAGATTATTTTCTTATTAAATAACATTTTATATTTATCCATAACACAAGTAGAAGATAAATACAAAAAATATAGATAAGATATTTAAAAAAAGATTATTTTCTTATTAGGTAACATTTTATATTTATCCACAACACAAGTAGAAGATAAATACAAAAAATATAGATAAGATGCAATTAACAATAGGATTAAAAATTTTAAATAATTATTTCAAAAAAAATTTAAAAAAAAACCCGCGCGTGCGCGGGCATTATAACTAGTTAAGTATATATGATCATATGTATATCGGGTTTAAAAAACGAGAGAGTGTTTTGGTAAAAGTGGTTTTTGAGTGGTGAGTGTTTACTCTACAAAAATGTGGTATTTATAGAAATAAATGAAAGCAATTATCCTCCCTTTGTCCCATAGTAATATCGACTAATCTCACACATAAACACACGATTCAAATTTGAATTCTACTTTACTTGGTGCCAACACTAAGGTTCACAAACACATAATTTTCAAATTTGAAGTCTTGGTTAAAGAAAAATGAATAAACACCTCATTGTCTAATTGAGAATGCGGAAAGGTGGACAATGTATTACTCCTTCTATTCTAAAATAAATGTCCAGTTTAACTTTTGTAGTCTTTTTTGTTTAACTTTTACATTAAATAATTTTTATTTGTTTTATTTAATATTTGATGAAAATTTTATCAATGAAAATACATTTAAAATCTAATTCATTCATATTTTGCATCAGGTATTATATAACACAAATAAAAGTATTTATAGTCAAATTTGAACAAAAAAGACTCTAAAGAGTCAAATTGAACACTTATTTTAGGATAGAGTTAGGACGAAAGAGCATGATAAGAAGAAAATTGGTCCAAATAGTTATAAGTTCCTCTTNGAGTATCTCATGCATCCATTTGATCACATGCTTGTCGTCGGAAATTATTATTTTAATAAATGAACCTATGGTTATGAATTTTTTACTATTATTTACATCTATCAATAATGAAACTGTCAAGTGTGTATTTAGCCTTTGCCTATTTACACTTTTTAATGTGTAAAAAGCATGCGGAACTATTAAACTTAAAGTCTATATATAAGTGATAGACCATCCTATATGAGCCTATGAGGCATTACCGCATAAGAAATTATAGTAAAATTTCAAGTTCACAATGCTAGTTTTTCAATCATTACTATCCAAGTATCCATGCAAAACCTTTATATTCTTTGTTTTCATTAATATTTTTTATAGCTTTTATTCAACGCAAATAGGTTTCATTGCATTCCAAAACCAAGAGGAGGTTACCACCATCTCCACAAAAGCTTCCAATTATCAGAAACTTGCACCAGCTAGGTTCAATCCCGCATCGCTCAGTCCATGCCATGTCCCAAAAGCATGGTCCACTCATGCTCCTTCACCTTGGTAGTATACCCACATTTATAGCCTCCTCTATCGAAGCAGCCCAAGAGATCTATAAAACACTTGAAGTATCATTTTCTAATCCACCCAACTTAAATATGGTAAACATACTTGTTGATGCATAATCTGGCGCGGACTGGATTCGACGACTCTCCTTGGGCCGTTAGTCGTCTTCTCGAGCCCTAAGTAGACCTGTCAACAAAGAGAACCCGTTAGGAGTGGACCCGAGGCCGTAGCCCCGGGATCCACCTCCGACGGTCAAGTTAGAATCTATGCGATATAGCATATAAGTGTTAGGTTTGGAGTAACCTGTCATATCTTATTGTGAATGGAATCCCAGCCCTATATTTATAAGGCATGGATTAGGGTTTAGGCGTGGAGTGGGCCGCTGTCTGCCGGGCCGGGTCCATTCCAGACTATACGTCCACAAGCCCCCCAAGTCTAGTTGACATAGTGCATGGCTATGTTATGCTAGACTTAAGTTCTGTTCATGGCCGCGTATGCCCAATCAACCATGACGGCATGGCCCATGTGTGCGCATCTCAGGTGTGCACATGGGACGGACCATACTGCGCAGCCCAAATGCGACAGTGCGCACTGGGATTGCGATTGTGATTGTCTCACAATGGTGAAGGTGGATCTCGTATGTTGCATCCTAGGTAAGGACGTACCTTTTGTACCAGTAGCGATGCAGCATGGTGCGACAGAAGACGTGCTTCTGTGGCAGAAGTGCGCGTCGTGCGCGACAAAAGTGCGCGCGGTGCGCGACAAAAGTGCGCGTTGTCCGCGACAAAAATGCGCGTTGTGCGTGTTAAAAGTGCGCGCTATGCGCGAACATTACATCCACCTTTACAAGCGACAGAGGACGTCTCCCCTGCGGTAAGGTGGTGCGAATATTTAAATCCGTCTTTGTATCGGGCTTGCAATACCTCTTACGTACGATCTGCTTCCAAATATGCATGCGTGACTTGTACGGAAACAGTAGTATTATATACCCTGGTAGCCCCCCAAGTTTGATGGTGCTACTCGTGTAGGAGCATTAAACTTAGTTATTCAAATCCTGAAAAACACTTAATGCAAATATTAAAAGTATATGCCGCGAATCGCAACATATAAAACATAATGAAGTAAAAGATTAGCGTGAACACTAGGCCAAAAATGACCTTTCGTCACACATGGTCGTTTTTGAATGGTCACACTGTGACATTTTTACATGACTAAAGGTACCAGCGTTAAATAAACAGCCACACTTGATCCGATTTGTGTGACCATTTCGTAAAATATTTGTCACGCATTTGTGTATATATGTGACTAGAGGGTAACTGGTAAATATTTTTCCATCATTTAGTCACGTTTAATTTGGGACGTGTGACCGATGCAAATCAGCTCGAAACATTAGTCACGCTATAGATATACATATGTGACAAATATATGTCACACAATTGANATTACATCCACCTTTACAAGCGACAGAGGACGTCTCCCCTGTGGTAAGGTGGTGCGAATATTTAAATCCGTCTTTGTACCGGGCTTGCAATACCTCTTACGTACGATCTGCTTCAAAATATGCCTGCGTGACTTGTACGGAAACAGTAATATTATATACCCTAGTAGCCCCCCAAGTTTGATGGTGCTACTCGTGTAGGAGCATTAAACTTAGTTATTCAAATCCTGAAAAACACTTAATGCAAATATTAAAAGTATATGCCGCGAATCGCAACATATAAAACATAATGAAGTAAAAGATTAGCGTGAAGCAATATATAGCACATAGCATATATAATTAACACATAAAAGAAGTAACAGTGCAAATTACACCTATCGTGAGGTTTTACAAACTACATAAAAAAAAAGTATCACGTAGCTAATCTGCGAAGATGTCCGAACGCAGTGCGCTCATGGCAATTGATTGATTTTTTTTCTGTTTTATTATAATAAAAACAATAACCGTGACCGCGACTAATAGTTTCAATTGCACGTACAGACGCAGATGGATGTATCGTGACTGCGTAGACTCTAATGTTGGTGGATGATCGCAGATGACCACGGCTTTTTGTCTCGTGCGCTCATGGCGATTGACTAGCATCGTGGTGCCTGTACGTGACAGTGCGCTCATGGCGCCAATCTGCGAAGATGTCCGGACGCACGGCCTAACGCGGGTAGATTTATCGTGACTGCGTTGTTCGCGGCTAAAAGATAAAGTAGGTCCGATCGTGAGGACTTAGTGCGGCTATAGGTAAAATCGTGTTTACCAAATTTAAAAGATTTACATAAAATCTTATGAATATTTAAAAGATAACATATCTTACCGATTTAAAAGACATGCGAAAAAAAATATTGGGATATCTTTTCCTTCTTTTTTTTTCTATATATACATACGGAGTATATATATATTTTTTTTTGTTTTGGCTCGCATTGGTATATGTGAACAAACATAATATTATGAATGTCATAAAGTGGTACAGCTATTCATGGTATGGTCAACGTGCATGTAAACATAGCAACTGAATATAGCCATAAACATATGCATAGCAAGTGGTAAAAATAACATGCTATCATTGAATATTTTAAGATATTAGCTTGTACCTTGTGCACTATAATGTGCATAGCAGCCTTTCACTCGATTAAGTTTGACAAAGTGAGCTTTGAAACAGAGGAAAGGTACAACATCGAATCTTTTGTTCAGCTGATTTGAAAGATGTCGAAACTGCGCTTTCGTCAAATTCATCTTCTGGTTTCACATTTGATTTATCTCAAGAACCCAAAGCATTATACGCTAGTGTTCGGAAATAACAAATGGTTTTTATGAGAAAGTAGACTCGGGTCTAAGAACCATGTATCCGAGTCGTGGCTTGGGCCGAACATCACCACTGATTCCCACATAGTGTGGAGGGAACTCAGCCAACATGACGTTCAAAAGAGGTAGGACGAGCATTTTGCCCGGGTCCCACGGATGGCGCCAACTTGTTGATGCATAATCTGGCGCGGACTGGATTCGACGACTCTCCTTGGGCCGTTAGTCGTCTTCTCGAGCCCTAAGTAGACCTGTCAACAAAGAGAAGCCGTTAGGAGTGGACCCGAGGCCGTAGCCCCGGGATCCACCTCCGACGGTCAAGTTAGAATCTATGCGATATAGCATATAAGTGTTAGGTTTGGAGTAACCTGTCATATCTTATTGTGAATGGAATCCCAGCCCTATATTTATAAGGCATGAATTAGGGTTTAGGCGTGGAGTGGGCCGCTGTCTGCCGGGCCGGGCCCATTCCAGACTATACGTCCACAATACTAGATTATGGTTGCTGAGAGATACGATTTGCTCCTTACGGGGAGTATTGGAGGCAGTTGAAAAGCATTGTAGCATCTCATATTCTAAATAATAAACACGTCAAAACTTTTCAACAAGTGAGAGAAGAAGAGACGAGGCATACAATTAGCGCGCTTGCACAAAGTTGTGGCTCTGTGGTTGATTTGAGTGGAGCTCTTGTTTCACTTACAAATAACATAATTTGCAAGGTGGCCTTCAGGAGGACATTTCCTGGGTCAAAATACCGACTTATTGAGAAAGTGCGTTGATATGACGGGTGCTTTTAGTGCTTGAAATTATAAGTGGTTTAGTGGGAAGAGCAAAAAAAGTTGCTAAAGATTTAGATGGTCTTTTTGAATGTGTGATCGGAGAACATGAG
>LBNU01003630.1:19544-34166 GCA_014162995.1 Artemisia annua | reverse complement strand
TTAGTCGTCTTCTCGAGCCCTAAGTAGACCTGTCCACAAAGAGAACCCGTTAGGAGTGGACCCGAGGCCGTAGCCCCGGGATCCACCTCCGACGGTCAAGTTAGAATCTATGCGATATAGCATATAAGTGTTAGGTTTGGAGTAACCTGTCATATCTTATTGTGAATGGAATCCCAGCCCTATATTTATAAGGCATGAATTAGGGTTTAGGCATGGAGTGGGCCGCTGCCAGGCCGGGCCCATTCCAGACTATACGTCCACAATACTAGATTATGGTTGCTGAGAGATAGGATTTGCTCCTTACGGGGAGTATTGGAGGCAGTTGAAAAGCATTGTAGCATCTCATATTCTAAATAATAAACACGTCAAAACTTTTCAACAAGTGAGAGAAGAAGAGACGAGGCATACAATTAGCGCGCTTGCACAAAGTTGTGGCTCTGTGGTTGATTTGAGTGGAGCTCTTGTTTCACTTACAAATAACATAATTTGCAAGGTGGCCTTCAGGAGGACATTTCCTGGGTCAAAATACCGACTTATTGAGAAAGTGCGTTGATATGACGGGTGCTTTTAGTGCTTGAAATTATAAGTGGTTTAGTGGGAAGAGCAAAAAAAGTTGCTAAAGATTTAGATGGTCTTTTTGAATGTGTGATCGGAGAACATGAGGATGCGCGAATAGGGGTGGGTGCTAAAAGTCATGAAGGGCAAGACTTGGCTGACATCTTAATAGATTTCCAAAGTGATGCCATAAGCTTTACAGAGCTACCATTAAATCTGTTCTCTTGGTATAAAGTTTCTATTTTTTCTTAATGAAAAGTAACTTTGATTAAACCTTAAACCTTACTAACTAGTTTAGTATTATATACACATAATAAGCGATCTTCATAGGAGTACCAACCACAAAAAGAATTGTTTGATATCGTACACTTTAGATTTACTACATCTGCCAAGTAATTTTGTGTAGCTAAAGCAAAAAACTACATATATGATATTAAAATCAATAGAGATTGTTTCTGCAGATTGTATATGCAGGTGGAATCGATTCTCTATACACAATTTTAGATTGGACATTTAGCGAGCTAATAAGACACCCAAGTGCAATGAAGAAGCTGCAACATGAAGTAACCAAAATAGCACAAGGAAGATCCATCATTCCTCACGAGGATTTAGAAAAACTGTAATACCTTAAAGCTGTTATAAAAGAGTCATTTCGATTGCATCCTCCATCCCCACTTATTATTCCACGAATATAAACACAAGATGTCAAACTAATGGGGTATCACATTCCAACAAACACAGAAGTTATGGTCAGTGCTTGGGCAATCGGAAGAGATCCTACTTTATGGGACGGACCCGAAGAGTATAGGCCAGAGGTTCTTGGATTCTTCTATTGAGTATAACGGACTTCATTTTGAGTTGATTCCATTTGGTTCAGGCCGGAGAGGATGTCCAGGTATTTAGTTTAGTTCAGCTGTCATGGAGTTTGCATTAGCAAATATCGTTTTATAAATTTAATTTCATCTTGCCAAATGGAGTCAAAAGCGATGATTTAGACATCAGTGATATATATGGCCATACAGCTCATAGAAAATAATCCTTAATGGTTATGGCGAGTCCTGGATTCTAAGGGCAGCTCTTATCATGTAAACTACCATGATGCTAAGTTGCTACTTGTAATAAAATTTTAGGTGTGCATCCTGTCGTTTAGTGATGTTTAAACGGTTGTTTGTTTAAGGAGTTATTTTGCAGTCGAGTTTTTGTCCTTGATAAGTACTATAACTTGAAGACAGGCAAATTGGTTTGGTTCATGTAATCAGAGGTATAATGCGACAAATGATGTAATTTCCACAAACTTCATTACTTATAGCCTAGCTTAAGTAGAGTTATTCATTTGGGTGGTAGAATATATACCAACCCACTTAAGTGAAACCAAATGGTTTTCATTTGGTAATAGTTGGAACTGAACAATCCAAGCTATCTCGAGAATCCAACAAAACTATCTAAATCACTATTCTGTTTCTTCATTGTTGCATGCACATACATGATATATGCAAACAAAGGCTTACACTCAATAGTAGCATTTCTAAATTTGTTACAGCTGCAGCTGCAGAATAGTACGGAGTATACGTGAAAATGTAAAATAAATAATAAACCAATACTTTTCGGTTTGTACATTAATAACCAAAATCAACAAAGATCTATAGATCAACATAACCGAAAAACCTAACCTTTCATTCCATCCAATTTGTTCAATTGGACAATCCGGTCACGTGCAAAGAGCGAACACATCAATGAAGAAGACCCAATCTTTTTGCAAACTACTGATTCAAGCATCAAGAAGATTTTAGCCAAGTAACAAACCCCATCAATCATTATTAGTCATACTACATGAAATTCAGCCTTAATTCGCTCGTATAGCTCCTACACAAAAATGTTTCACACAACTGGTTGAGCAGATCCAAAAAGACTAGTAAGCGCTTTGTGTTTACGAACATGAGGAGGACACTTGAACAACAAATCTTTAGCCTCTAATTCTCTACCTTCATCACAAAAAGTCTGCAACATGTTCTGATAAGCTGCAATTGAAGGACTTTCTTTAAAACTTAATGCTTTTAAGTACTCCAAAGCATCATCAATGGTCCCGTATCTTGAAATGTACCCAACAGACGGCTCAGAAAACGGTGGGTAATCATGTTTCTTCATTAACTTTAAAAGCTCCAAAGATTCATCAAACTTCCTCTCCCCTTGCCCTAACAATCTTTGAATCAAATTCTTGTATGTTGCTTGAAACGGTTTCACCCCACCATTCTTAACCATTTCAATTAGCAATTCATATGCACCAACAGTTTTATCTTGACCCAAAAACCCATTTACTAAAACGTCCAAAAGATCACCATCAGCTTCACATCCTTTCTCTATCATGTTGGCTACAAAGATCACAGCTTTATCCAATTCATTAGCGGAAATATGTCCTTGGATCAAAATAGTCCATGTTTTTATGTCGGGAATGCATCCTTTTTCTTCCATTAGATCAATCACTTTTGATGCTTCTTCTAATCTTCGAGCTTTGCAAAGCCCAAATATCAATTGACTGTAAGTTATGTTATCAGGTTCGTATCCCGCTTCTTTTATGGCGACCATTATCTTTTCGGCTTCTTCAAATTGACCTACACTAGTCAAAGATCTATGAAGACCATCATAAACATTCTTTGAAAGGGTATTTCCCGTTTCTTTAAACTTATTCACAACTCTAAATACAAGATCCAAATTAGGTGAACTAGTTCCCGCCAAAGTTCTTAAAAGCACACTACAATCTTGATCCGAAGGCTTATACGGGCTATCTGCCATATGCTCATAAAGCTCAACTGCCTCTTTCAACATCTTACGCTTTTGAAAATGTCTAGTAACTTTCAAATAAGTATCAAGATCCATTTCATGACCCGCACTCCTCATTTCCTTTAACAGATTCCAAAACTCATCAATCGACTCCTCCTGACCAAGAACACGCAAAATCCCATTATAAGTAACCGTACCATGTTCAAAACCATATTTCTCACTAACCCATTTAAAAAACCCCAAACCCTTCAAAGGCCACGTCCGTAAACCCTTCAACACCCTAAGCACAAAATTATCCGACACCCCGAACCCAAACTTCACCCCATCCAACCTCTCCTCAACCCCATTACCCCACTCCGACTCGCTCACAATGCCAACAATTTTCTTAACAACATCATCCATCACATTATCCTTAACCATAGCATTATAAAACTTAGTCAATATCGCAGCCTCGTTACCCATATTCATATTCTTAAAATCCCTTAAAATCAACAAATAAGCTTGATCATCAATAAAGTACCCCTCTTCCTTCATCTTATGCACAATATACCAAAACTGTTTTATCGACTCTTTATTCGCGTAAACCTTAAGCACTAAGCTATAAATCGAAGAACTCGGCTTAAACCCTTGTTTCGCAACAACCCAATTAAAGAAATCACTTGCTTTTACAGGATCCTTTGACAATTTCTTCAAAACATATATGACATTTTCATGGTTAAAGTCAACGTTTGACTTTGACAATTCAGTTTCTAGATTAGTAGACCATTTATTTGATGAAATTAAATTAAGGGTTTGTTCAGGTGTAGTATGATAAAGGTTTTGGCTATTTGAATTTGAAAAATGGTTGAGTAAATAAGGTGAATTTATAAGATGTAAAACCTGGGTGTTGACTCTGGTGGTGAGATGATGAGATGAGTAGAGCGAGTTGGCGAGTTTGAGTGGACTCAGGAGACGTTTTGTAAGATTCATGGCTGCTGAAAATGAAGATCTGTGTAAGGGTTTTTGGTGTGTGTGATGAAAAGGGTTTTTGAGGGTTTTGAGTGATGAAATGTGGGATGGGACAATTCGGTTCGGGTTTGTTGTTTGTGGTTTGGGGTTTATAAGTTTATTTTAGCCCATTTTCACCGCCCACACACAAATTTTGTTTGCAACTTTGGATATAAATCATTTTAAAACTCATTAAATATACATCAGATTATTAGAAATTTTAAGTGTATCTTTTAAGAAATAAGTTATTAGTCTTGTTTGGCTGATAACAATATGTAGGCTATGTTTGGCACAAAGCTTTTTGGAGCTTTTTTGGGCAATGAGCGGTGAACAATGAGCTTTTTGATTTTTAGTGTTCGTTTGGCATGAGAGCTGTGGGCTTTGCTATTTTTTAGGAAAGCTCATTTTCCCAGTGCTTCTTTATGAAGCTGTGAGCTTTTTTGGCTACTGCTCACAGCTACTGCTCACAGCTCACTGCTACTGCTCACTGCTACTTTTGCCAAACATAGCTGTAGATTAAAATCTTATTCTATGTATCTCACAAAAATAAGCGGTAGTTTTTAACTCCTACTTATTTTATTTTTTATTTTTTATTATTATATATATATATTTTTTAATTTTAAAGCTTAATCTCTAATTTTTTTCTTTAGCTATTGTGAAAACAGACAAAGGTAACTTTTTCTTAGGTAAAATATCTGAGGATCATCTAAACTTAATCACAGATAAGAAAATATTGAATGTTCTGTTACCTTTACTTAACCAAAACTTTCTTTTTTACTATTTTTTTTTCTTTTTTCTTTTTTCAATTTCAGGTTTTCTACTAACCAATTATTATTAGGCAATAGATATAAATCTTAGAACACAAAAACTCTAGTTGTGATGACACATCTTATATTACGTTGATATAGGCATTAATCAACAAACTTGTCTCATCAGCATTACTTTTTGCTCTACCATCGAAGAGCATTGTCGTTTTTTGAAAATGTATGGTCGCAAAATTGTCGCTCCTACTTAAAGGTAAGTCATGAAGTACAAAAAAAATTCACGCAAAGAAGGAAGCCGCAAGCAATAAACAACTCTGCCATCACATACAATAATGCTTTCATTCGAACAAATAACAAGAAGATGATCGAAGAAAAGAAAAGAAGTGGCTTTCAACATATGTTCTAGTTTGTCCGTTCGAAAGTCTCCCGTTCAAACTACGAGGGTGGTGTTAGATGATTAGGTTAGTTGACTCAAATTTAATTGTGAGTTCGTATCCATTAGTTTTAGGGTTTGATATACTTGTTCAATAACCTATATATTTATTATAAATACACATGCAAATCGTTATTATGTAATCAGAGAGACATTCAATCATTATAACTCTTTTACTATTCTACATGGTATCGGAGCTTTAGGTTCAACCTAATACAAAGTAGTTATCATCCGGTCATCGGCTACTTGTTGATGATTCGGAGAGACCCCGATTTATTTATGTTCTTACTTCCTTTCACTTTGTATTTTGGTTTTATTAGTCTTATTATCTAATCCAATGCATAAACCATAGAACACAAAAACTCTATCTGTCATAACCCATCCCATATTATGTTGATGTAGCCATCAATCAACAAAATTTGGCTAATCAACATTATTAATTTCTTTACCACTGGGTTTCTATCATTGTCTAACATGATATTCTAGCAGGTTAATCCTCTGACCTAGTTAGCCGGAGTCGACGTCACTAGTCATTTCGTCAAATCCTAGCCATCGTTGTTTATCTGTTCTCTAAAATTCAGTTTTCATATTAAGCCTTAGCAGGTCATTCTTTCAGCGATAACTCCCAAACGGTAATGAGTTAACTGATGTCGTCAACGTCATTGGCTTCATATTGAAATTTCTAAAAAATCATATCGGTATCGCCGCCGTAGCCTCTGTCACGGGCTGTCACGTGCCATAACAAGCCGCCGCATTAAAAAAAAGTGGCTCAATGTTTACATGACGTCGTCAGCGACCATGGATTCGCAATAACATTAAGAAGAAAATGCTACCGGATCACCGCATCCACCGGTCAGACATGTTGTCACTAGCTTTTGTAAGTCCACATAGTCGGGGAAAAAACTCTCCTTTTCAAATTACGTTTATGTTGAGAAAAATGATACCGGATTAAAGTAATCCCACAACTAAAATATGAAATACTATAAAAGATGACACACAGATTTAACGTGAAAAACCTGAATATGGTAAAAACCACAGGTAAGGAAAAATATGTTTTTCACTATGATGGAAATTAGGAATTACACAATTTCTTTAGTTACAAGGATAATACAAATCTTTATATCTCTTGTATCTAGGAGAGATGCACTCTCTAAATTTCTTCACAAACTTTAGGAAACTTGTACTTTATTAGAATGAGATAAGAACATAAGATATATATAGGAGACAAAATTCATTGCCTTAGAGCATGCGGTATAATCACTCTGGGTTAAACTTTAACACACCGCTACGTTAGCGCCACATCAGCTTTAACCTTTTCACCTTAACTCATAAAAAAACAGGTACAATGACTCACCTTAAATCACTTTAACTCAACTTTACTTCAATTACTTACAAATTCAACCCCCAAACTTAAACAAATACTTCATTTATTTAAAACCATAACATTAATTCGATCAACACATTACAATACGGAAAAAAAAAGCCTACAAAAATAGTACGAAATTAAAAAAACACAACACAACATAATTATTCAATCTTGACGCTTTTCCAACCCGTATTTTTCGATGATTCGGTCTTTTTCCATATTGACCAAGCGCACATAGCTTGGATCCTTGCTGGAGGTGTCGAGCAACAAAAATTCAAACTCTTTCAACCTCATTAGTGTTTCTTCTTTTTTGGCGGTCGCCCGATACGCCCTGGCCGCGTCTTCACGTTTTGACCGATACTCTTGTTGCATCACCTCTCCAAATTGGACCGACGAAAAAGATCCTCCGGCACTCGTTCCACCGGTGCTTGTCGTTGTCTCAGATTTTTGTTTCTTTGAAGCCGGCTTTTTCCCCATGGGTCGTGGTTCTTCATCATGACCAAACAAAGCCTCGTTTGTTTGGCTTGGGACATCGCCGGTTAAATCAACCGGATCCGGCGCGTCCCATTTGCGATGTTTATGCAAAACAGCCTAAGCCTCCTCGTTGTTAAATGGCATGGGTTTGTGCTCGTCACGATACGTTTGTCTCGCCTTTGTGAGGATATCCACCTCACTTTCCCCATTTTTTTGGTCGCGTTCGCCCGTTTGTAATAAGCGTTGAACTTATTACAATCGCGGTTCAACGTTTTCCACTTCCCTTGGATCTGATCCTTGTTGCGGTTTTGAAAATCTTTTCTATTGAACTCACGTTGTACCCGTTGCCAAAACGTATCGCATTCTTGGCTACGGCTGACACGCGGATCCTTGGATGCGGCCACATAACACTCGACAAATAATTTTTCCTCACTTGGAGACGTATATGCACGATGGTCTCGTAGTCTTCATTGTCCTCGATTGGTTCGGGGTCTTTGGATTTTTTGGATTTTCGTTTACCACCACGTTTGAATTTCTTTGGTGGAGAAGTAGGTGTTTCAGGAACTTCATTTGTTTCCATTTGGGAATGTTGTGATTGTTGCGTGAATTGAAGATTTTGGAAATCGGAGTTTAGGGTGTTTTGTTGGCTTTCTTGCCAATATTGAAATGCTTGATGTTGTTGGAAAACTTCTTGACTTGACATACCGAATTGGTTTGGGTTATTTCAATTCGGATTTGACGACGAACCCGCGAATGGGTTATTCCACCCACTGAGGAAATTCGTGAACGAGTCGTTGTTGTTATTGTTGCCCCCCAACTTTTTTTTTTTCTTCTCTAAAAGAAGTGTATTGTAGATTATATAGAGTAGTAGAAGTGTGAAAAAAATTGGTTTGTTAAATGGGTATTTATAGTTGTGAATAAATGGTTTGGAAATGTTTTTTTTTTTTTTTTTTTTTTTTTTTTTTTTTTTTTTTTTTTTTTTTTCAGTTCTAACCGTTTGTAACCGTTTGAGTTTCACTAGGGGGCTAAAATGATTTTATTTTTATTTTTTTTTTAAATCTAACGTTAACATAGCCGTTGGGGAGGGGGCGAAATGTAACTTTTTTTTTATTCGAATAGCAGCTTAACGCTGCGTGATACCTTTAACCCACCACGTTAACGTGGCTTTAACGCACACTAACGATGTGGTTTAACGCACCTTAACGCACGAAAGTTAAGCAATAACGTGGGAGTCGGGTCATTATACTGTATGTTCTATAGGCCATTTGAAGGCAAATGAACCAAGAACTACAACCTTTCATTTTATTCAAGAGCCACATATAAAGGTCATTTCTCCTTTCATGACTAACAGTTTATCCATTGCGACCTGTTGGTATCAAATTATTCTTGATAACAGGCATCATTTAAAAACTTTGTTGTAAGTCTCAATTTTAGGCTTTCACGCTTTTTAACTCAAGGAAAAAAAAAAAAAAAAAAAAAAAAAAAAATCTTATTTTCAAACTTCGTTTTAGGCTTTCGGAGCTTGAGATGCCTAATAATCATCAAATAAATGTGAGCATTAAAAACCGTTTAAAATAGTTTACATAACTTGGCTAGATATCACGACATTAGATGTCGATTGTCCATGATAAACGTGTGTATATTAAGGATATTCGTGTTTCATTTATCTAAACCATATGATGTGGTCTATTATCTTTCCATATATTCAAATTTGTAGGGTAACGGACAGCCCAAACCTATGCTCTATACGTCCCATTTGATGCACATTTGTTTGTCCCCATTTATTATCTTTTCAATTCAATCATGTGAGGCTCACATTTTGCACAAAAGATATATAGAAACAATATACCCATAGTCATGGCCCCCAACACATGATCTTTTATCCCTCCAAAATACCATGAAGAAAAAGATTGAACAAACTCAAGAAGAACAAGAACTCGAAATCATCAAAGCCGTGGCACAAGCATGGCTCGGTCACACGACAACAACTTCCCCGCCATCCTCCACTAACGAGTTTGATGCTCGTCGCCTTAACTTCAAAAACAAGCCCACTCGGTTTAAGGTTGAAGCAATGACCAAACCATTACAAAGCTACAACCATAATAACGGGCTTTTAACTAGTTGGGATTTTACACAATCACTTTGGGATTCCTACGAGATTGTAGCTGTTTCAAGGAGGCTCGAGACCGGGCTACTATTGGAAGATGAATTAAATGCATCGAGTAAAGGTAAAAGAAAGAAGGAAAGCAGAAATAGCCTTAGAAATGTATTCAATCGAACGTCTAGGAGGTTTGATTGATAGATACCTTTCCAATACACTTGAACAAAATTCCGGGTAGGCATGGGACGTTGTAAAATTTCTTGATTAGTTGATAATGTTCGTCTCGCTAAAGATCTTACTTTCGAGCTCTTATAACAAAAATTTTGTATCTGAATGATGTTAAATAAATTTGGCTTTCTTTTACATTACCAATACCAACGTACAGTTTTTCATTTATACCGTTTTAGCCATTGTACTACTTTTTCTTTACATCTGATTCATCAATAGATGACTATGAACTATTGAAGTCATTTTGTAATCGGTGATCTTAGTATTTGTCATATAAGTTACATAAGTTACATCTATAGATATTAAAACTTATCTAATTTTACATACAAAATGATCCAGAGGAGAAAAAACCCATCCTTATAACTAAGATGTACAAAGAAAGATACAAAGACTAAAACGAGAAAAATGCAAAAAATATACTGAATTTTATGCAAAAATAAAAAATCGAGTAAATTTGAGGTTAAACACATGACTCTGCAATATAACAAGCTGTTTACTACCATCCATAAAAAAAGTTATCAACCCTACACCTAGAAAATGTTCCAAAACAACTAATTAACTGGAAAGAAAGCCAGATGCCTAAAAGAAGTTTAAAAATCTAATAAACCAGAAAGCATACCGTGTCTTGTCTATCTTTCATTTATAATCATTGTTGATCAATATGATACGCTCGATACTCCTGTTCTGCTTAATTCATCTTTTAGCTCATCCAGAAAGGGCCAATGCATGTTGTTGAAGCGAGGTTGTTGTTTGTCTTTGACTCTGCCATTACTGATTGTCAAAGTGTCGTTAATGAGAACGTTTCTTTCTTGACCCTTATCTGGAGTTACAACTTTTGGTTCAATTTCTTCTTCGCACACAGGAGGGGAATTCAAATCGATAGAGGCTTTACTTGTACCCAAATTCTTCAAGGCATCACCATCCTGAATGAATATTGAGTAGTCTATGTCAATAATGTATCCACCCTCAGATTTAGAGGTGTCAAAATGGTTGGGACGGGTGTGTTGCGTAACAAGTCAAAATGGGTCACTTTTAGTACACATCAAAATGGGTTGCGTTGACCCCCAATCTGCAAACACCTTTTGTATCGAATTATCTTTTCAAAATAAAGCTATTTTGTAAAATATGATTACAAAAAATATTTACCTTTTAATTACCTTTTAACATTATATAATAAAGCAATTTAAGAGGTTTTACACATTTAAATGCACTTTGGATACCTTTTGACATGCTCAACGCATAGCATGTATCATATTTAATTGCATGTTTAACATAACACATGCAACCCCTTAGAGATAAAACATAACCCATATCAACACATTTGCGCACTGAATTAACATAAATATAAACTACATACATGATCATGAGAATCGTGAAAAGAGGGGGAACAAGGAATCATTGGGAGATCCATTCTGATATAATCGGCATCCCGACCCATTTTCTTGAAGCAGATATTGCACAGATCATAATTAACTTTCCTGAAAGAACGAGTAAAGTAAGTAGTGACTAGAGATGAGTAACGGGTCAAAATAGGTAAATCTTTGTACTCTCAAAACCACACTTTTCGTCCAGAAAAATAAATTATATGATTACAAAAGTATATCAGTTGAAAATTCAAAAAAAGTTTTGAATTAAATGATTTAGGATGAGGTTCTATGCAATTAACATACATTTGTACGCATCTCATTTGACAAATTTCTATAGTTTACATTTGTCTATGTCACCCATTTAAGATAAAAACATAATCCATTTATATATATAAATGGGTCAGAATAGCATATCAAAGTTAAAGAGCTTACACTTTAGACTTGAATCGAGATCCAGTTATAGGATAAGCATTGCAACCATCACAAATAATGCCTTTATGTGAGACATCACATAACCCATTACTATGATCATATGTCACTTTTATAGGAGGAACACCAGACTCATCAGAACATGACTTCACAACTGATTCGTTAGTTTTGTGTGCTGTTTTGATTTCTTTAAAGGAATTTGTCGAATAATCAGCATATGAGCCACCAATACTGACATCACACTGCTTCTTTGTGTTTTTCTTTTTGAGTTCTTGAAGGCAATTTTTCAAATAATCAGGATCCTTACCGCCAATACTGACATCTTTCTGCTTCTCCATGTACACCTTTTGCACCGTGTTTATAAACTCAGCAAGCACAAGTGTACTAGATGCAGCTTCTGATGCCATATCATTCACAAGATTGGATAGTGTACTATGCAACCGATCAGGAACATACTTTAAAATATCAGAAACCCCAGAATTCAAGATATGGAATGGAAGTTGTGGAGTAGAAATCCCACTTGGTGTAACATAAAAGCCACCCAATTTGTCGGGGTTTTTTAAGCTCACATTAATCCTAACTGGATTTAAAGACTGAGCTGCAATATCACTGAGATCATCGTCATCATGAAGAGTGACTATATCTTTATCTTCATCAATGTAAGTGAGTGTATAATCGACATCAGGAGTGAAACCAAAGAGATTGCTAATATGTTCTCTTAATGTGATAATGTCGTAGTTAAGATCTTTCTTGTTAGTATGTGCATTGATGCGCCGAAGTGTGTCTCCAAACTTAACCTGCAATGGATGTGACATATATTGCAAGATCAAAAAGAGAACAATATTAATCAATCCAACTCGTCTTCAAGGAAAACAATCGAACACACTTAATCTTTGATCCTAACTAATAAATCCTACCACACTATCATATTCACCATGACGCAAGAAGTACTAATACGCAAACTATAACCTACAGCACACTCGATACCGAGTACCAACATGGAAACAAATGCAATAACCCAAGACTATACACTTGTACCAAAACAGTTTCTAAAGCTAGCTTTATCATAGCAACATAACAAACACAAATGCAATGCAGAAGATTTTATAACCCAAAAACATTATAAAAACAGTTGTATATAACATTCATCTAATAGAAAAAAGTAGTGTAAGAAAAAAATACCTTGATCACAACAATAGACATGTCCATGACGAGAACCGAAGAACCCTAGGAAGAAAAAAGGTATGGCAATGTTTTTATTGATCAAATAAAAAAAATGCCCAATAAAAGCATATTAATGCTGACAACTAAATTTATCAACTTTAGCTAAAGGTTATCAATAGCGATATAAAAGATAATATTTGGTGCTTATCAAGTGTAACGGAATACGTAATTTTCTACGTAATATCTTTTCATTGATTGGATGTTTTAATATTTGGTGGATAAAAAAAAGTTTATTAAAACGTATTATATATTAATTAGACAAAACACTTTTAACATTACTACTTTTAACTCGTATTATAAATTTGTTATTTTGAAAAACATATTTTATATAACTGATAACAGAAAATTAACCCGCTTTATAATTTGCGTTCATATAGTCATTGACTAGTTTAAGTTTCGTGCGTTAAGTTTCGTGCACGCACGGGTTTCTGACATAATCTTGTAAAAAAAAATCATATATCAGTATTTATTCAACTTAATAATTGAAATACACTATGTTATAGGGCTTAAATTATATCAAAGAGTTTTAAAACGTATTATCATTATGAGATAGCATTTAGCTACAGTACATTTGTCGGGGGAACGGACTTGTAACCCACTCGGCCCAATGACACTCACACAAAAACATGATCCGACCCAATTACTCTCACATTCTGCTCCTACTTTGCATTAGCGGGGATTATACAATAAAAGAATGTTATGAACAGTAACTATATTATTAAACAATGTTGTGATACGTGTCGTTATCCTTAATATTCCACCGCTGCATCATTATCTCTTGATAATGTTAGATCTTGAAGCTTCTGTTGATATAAATAATAACTAAAAACGTTATTAATATGTATCGATATCTTTATGTTTTGATAATCACAAAACGTAAACTCATTGAACTATAAATTATGACGTAAACAAGTATTTAGTCGTAAATATTCACTTTAACATCCAAATCACTTAAGGTATGAATAAACAAAATGTCTAACGCATTCTATGATCAAAGGAACATTTTCTTAATCACTAGATTTTTATAAAATCTCACAAACATTTTATATCTTTTAGAAAATCATTTTTGGTATTAAATAAATATACTAAATTCATTATAAATATATGAATTCAAATTTTCAACCAAAAATGGTAAAAATGTTTCATAAAAATCTTCCTCACAAAAAGATAAAGCTGGGCAACGTTCAGCATGGGCGGCCCCCTTAATTTACTAGGCGGCCCCCTTAATTATTAAGGGGACCGGCCCTTTAATTAAGGGGACCGGCCACGCTCCTGATCAGCCCCCCAGCTTTGCCTATAAATACTGGACATTCCCTGCATTTTTACCTCACCTTTTGCACTCCAAACTTTCTGATCTAAATCTCCTCTCTATTCTTTCTCACCCCTTTGATCATATAATCATAAGCTTTTGTTTCCAAGTGATCCAAGCTTCAACCTTTCAAGTGCAAGAGAAGAATACTCATATCCTTCAAGAAAAAAAGTATTACAACTTAGTGTGATCTCCACATCTAAGTTGTTTGTGCATCATCATTTGTAAATTATTCATTCATTTATGTATAAGTTGTGAATATTAGTTAGATAGGTGTAAACATAAGGAATTAGGATAGTAAGGTGTGTAGGTAGAGAAGTTGTGAAGAGATTGTGGTGTGTAATTAGTATAGGTATGAAGAAGAAGTGGTGTGATTAAGTAGTACTTAGGTGTGAAGAAGTTGTGAAGTAGTTGTGAAGAAGGTGTAAAGAAGTTGTGGTGTGATAAGTGGTGTGTAAGGTTTTCTCCGCCATAAGGGAGCTTGTTGACATAGTGAAGAAAACTCTCGAGTTAGGTGCTCGGGGAGTGGAGTAGGGCGAAGAGGTGCTTCGTAGTCGAACCACTATAAATCTCTTGTCTCGCGGTTCGATCTTTCCATCTCTTACTT
>LBNU01003629.1:92527-103073 GCA_014162995.1 Artemisia annua | reverse complement strand
AGGCCCATTGGACACTTATTGGACTCGTCTTATAACCGAACGAGTATTAGTCTAAAACGTAACATAAAGTGATAAAACTAGCAACCTATTACATTTATTGAAGTGACCGAGACTTGACTGAATAGTTGAAAACTATGATCCTAACAATTACAATGGATGCAGGGCAAGCAATTGCCAATGGCAACAGCTTCTCTAACTGGATTTTGGTGTCTTTGACCCGCATTGACCATTTTGGTTGACCATTTCCAATATGACCCATAAGTTGTTTGTCAAAATGTCAATGAGTAGTTTTCTCGAAAAATATGGTACGGTTAAAGAATATTATGATTCATTTAATTCGCGGTACAGTGAGGTAACCTTTGAGCAATGGTATCTAGTTGATCTTTTTATTTGTGGATTGCCGTTGGAAATTGGAGGGAATGTCAGAATGTTTAGACCTAAAACCCTCTCAGATGCGTATTGTACGGCTAAATTGCAATAAGCAGTCTACAAATCTAGGATAAAGGAGTCTAGTCCGCCATTGTTCTCTTCTTCAAAATGTGATGATTCAAAAGAAGTGGTGAAAAATACTACGGGATTGAGGGATTTTGATAAACTTTGTAAAGATGATGCTAAATGTAACCAATCTAAATTGGAGGTAAGTGAGATGGATGAAAAAGATAATTGTGTGATCGTTTGTGATATGCTTGTTAAAGAAGATGATGAGATTGAGGCGAATAAGGAGAGAAAGGATTTAGGAAGATCGGTTTATGAAGATGAGCGTATGCAGGTAAATACTAGTGAGAGTGTAGACTTAGAGTTTATTGGTTTGAAGGATCTTGTTGAATTCAGTAAAGAAGGTGAGACAGTGAGTAGTAGCATAAGAAGCCTGAAAAAAAAGGATGATAAAAATGAGTCAAGAAACTTTGAGAAACGAGATGATGAAGATTGTGATACTCCACATGAAAGCGTTAGGTTGGTGGAGGCAAAAGGGATTGGTGTGAACTTGGTCATGGAAGACAACCATCTAGCAACAGAACAAAACCTGAAAGTAGTCAAATTTGAAAATAGTCCAGAAGGAAGTAATCTTGAAAACACGGATAAGCGAGGAGTCGATGGTAAAGGCAAAAGTATTCTGAAGAATACAGGACATTCTACTTGTGGACATTCTGGTGAGGTTGGATCTGTTCCGTCGCCTAGGTACAGACCCGATAGTGATGCCGGCTCGGATAAAGGTGCTATGAGTCCGGTGACCGAAGGTTGTGATGTTAACATAGATAAGCGGCTTAGTCTTGATGTTGTGGACGTTGATGCTGAAATAACAGGCCAAGTAATAATTTCTGATCATTGTCCTTTAGATATGATACCAATTGTAACAAGCCAAATCCAGAAATCTTAAAGAAATGAGGATAAGTGTTCAATGGCAACAAATGAATCAGGAAACTATACAAAGAAACAAGTTTCGAGAATGATTTGTTATTGATTGATGAAAGTGTTACAATGGAATGATTATAGAGATTACAGAGAGAATGTTCACAATTTTCAGAATGATAATGAGAAAATGATATGGAAAAGCCTTTATAGGCGAAGATGCAACGTAACAGACTTTGGCGCCCAAAGTCTAGCACTATATGAAAGTTGACAACTCCGGTCCCTCCACTTCTGGATCTTGTGACTTTTAGTCCTTTACTCCTTTATTACTTTGACCCGTAACAATCCATTCCCCTTCAAATGATACTTGTCCTCAAGTATCATCTTGTGGTTCCAAGTAACATTCGCACGCTGCCCTTTTGCCCACTGAATCTCAACCTTCACATCAACCCTATTGCTCTTCCTTGTTACTCTTCTTTCCCGCACACCTTGTGGTTTCAAAACAATTACTGGTCTAAACTCCGGTACCACTTCATTCCAGCAACTTTTTATCTTAAGCCAAACACTTTCAAAAACAACTACTGGTAAAAGCAAACACCCCCGAAAACAACAACCCTCAAAATTATTGAACGTTTTCATTTCCAGAACAGCTCGTGCTACCGCAACAATCACAACAACTTTGCCACACTCAGTCACTTTACTTCTACACTTCAACTGTATTCCCTTTTTCCTCCTTGGCCATTTGCACATGTCAAATTTCCCCTTTCTCAGTTTAACTTTGCATTGTGTGTCACCCCTTTTCTTCCTTGTAGGTCATTTCCAATAATCAACCGTCACATATTTCTTTCTCCTTTTCGGCCATTTACATATATAAAACTTCAATTGACCAAAACTAGATTCCTTCCCAATAACATCTTCTTTCTCTATTGAAACATTTGTCCAGCTGCTACTTTGATTGGCAATATCAAAACCATAAGCAGAAACTATATCAGTTCTATCATCACCCAAGTACCTATCCAAACACCCTGTAAACCCATCCATTTCTACCAACAACTGATGAAGGGTCTGTTTCCTTTCATCATTTTCCCATCGTAAACCCGCTCCTCTTTGCCAACCTATCTCATCACTAAACGAAATACAGGGCGCTCTTGACTTCCAACAAACCTTTTGATCCGTTTCAAACAACTTTCGCATATCTCTATGAGTTGTCATTTGGTTGTTCCCACGGTTATTATTTGTTATTCCACCAAAAAAAATGACAATTCAATGTCACAATCTTCAACAAACGTTTTATCCCTTTTAACATCAGAACTAACAAACATCTTGTCAAATTTCAAAGGTGTAATTGTCTTCACTATATCATGTTCTTTAAAGATGTGTGGCTCATTAATGATCACTAAACACTTTCCGTTACCATCCTCTTTACTTGAATTATCAACAAACATGACACCATTGTTATCACCAACTTCCTTTAGACTATTTGATTCTACATCCTTCCCAACTTCATTTTGTTTACCAGCTTTAACAACACATATTTCTTGTTCCTCAACCAAAGACCTCAATGTACCTTTATTCATTTCACATCTGTTATCAAGGATATCAACCACCCCACTAAATTTTGGCTCATCAATAATCACTACAAGACTACTGTTATCATTTGCTTCAATACCCTCATCCTCTTCAATAGTTTTACTAATGTCTTTAATCAGCTTTCTGGTATCAAACCAAGTACCCCTACTATCATCACAGTCCATCAAACAAGTACCCATCAAGCCAAGGCTTACTTCTATCACTCCATTTGCATTACTTGATCTCATAACCTCATCACCTTCTATATCATTTCCTTCATCTTCTTTTGAATTCTTTGGTGTATTTCCTGTAACTTCAACATCTTCTTGACACCTCTCACTGTTTTTATTCATTTCAAATCCATTAGCACCAACAAGAATCTCAATTCCATCATCCTTTTCTCCACTCTCAACTTGTTCTTCACAACATTCATTAAGAGAAGTCAGCCCAGCATTCTCACTTTCTTTGCCATTACCATCTAGTCTATTATCACCACCAGCAAGATCTCTTGCTAGCTTATTTACTCCTTCCTTCAATGTTTCCAAAGCACTTATTATACTATCCCACTGGCTCTCAATAATGGTTGACCTGGTCAACGCACTTTCTTGTTTGTTCCCGCCATTTGCAACTAACTCTTCCTTTTCTGAGACCCCATAACCCAAATCAAATGAATCTCTTCTATTGTTCTTGATTTCACTTAAATCTTCAGGATGTGAACTAAGTAATGGTGGATTCATATTTCGATTGATTATACGGTAGATTTTTTCTTCCGACTTTGCCAAACGATATGCATCTGAGATGGTTTTGGGTGGTAAAAATCTATGGTCATATGTAATTTCAGATGGCAACCCCTGCCAAAAATAGTCAACTAGATACCGTTCCTTCAAACCCTCATTGATAAACGCTGAAGTAAAAGATTCATAATACTCTGTAACCGAACCATATTTGTTGAGAAATTCTTTCATAGACAATTCAGCAAACACCATAGCTGCAACCGCCATTGATGACCTTCGAAACTTGACTAAAGTAACTGATTCACAACCCAGCAAGAATTTGACTAAAGTGACTGTTTCTTGACCCAAATTGAACAAGAATCGACCAAGAATTTAATCCGTAATAACAAACTTTGCCGGAAAGATAACTGACTCGTTCGAATTTCGCCGGAAAAAAAATGATATGAGTCGCCAGGAAGGCAGCTCTGATACCAATTGTAACAAGCCAAATCCAGAAATCTTAAAGAAATGAGGATAAGTGTTCAATGGCAACAAATGAATCAGGAAACTATACAAAGAAACAAGTTTCGAGAATGATTTGTTATTGATTGATGAAAGTGTTACAATGGAATGATTATAGAGATTACAGAGAGAATGTTCACAATTTTCAGAATGATAATGAGAAAATGATATGGAAAAGCCTTTATAGGCGAAGATGCAACGTAACAGACTTTGGCGCCCAAAGTCTAGCACTATATGAAAGTTGACAACTCCGGTCCCTCCACTTCTGGATCTTGTAACTTGTAGTCCTTTACTCCTTTATTACTTTGACCCGTAACACCCACGCTCCAAATCCAGCGGTTCTCACATTACAAAAGCCTTAAAAAAAATCCTCCACTCAACAATCACTCTCCCTTTAAAACTCTTAAAATTATGAAATTGTAGTGTTACAATGTGATTTAGAGTAGAATTAGCAATGGTGCGGGTTGGTGGACGGCGACCATCCTATCTCCAAACCTAATTACAAAAGTCCGCCCCTACCGAGGATCTTATAGAGAGTACCTGTTGAGGTGTGATCCTCCCTCAAACCAGCCGCGTTCCCTATTTGCTATTGGTGAACTTCGAAACCTGAACCAGTTTATTACCTTTTTGACACCATCAACAATATACTAGTAATTTTAATTCAATAAGTTCAAATTGAGTATCAATTAAAGCACTAACCATGAGTTATCCTTTCACAAACAACTACTCTAAAAGAAATTGACATGAAACTAGCTTCAGGCTACCCCCAATAACAACCCACAACGACCCTCATTTTCCTGCCACATCAGCTTTTTCTCTCGTACGACCTACAGCCGACCTTTTAAACACACTATGGCGACCCACGTTAAAAAAACATAACCCACAATGATTCCTTTTTAATTAATTAAAATAGGCATTTTTGGCATCACATGGGAGTTAACCAACAAGTGACCTCGGTCGAGCTCTTGATCGAATTCCCTTCCGAGCTTTGCTGACCGAATAAGCCACAACAAGGGCAGCCTCCTCCGATCCTCTTCAACCATCACTCAACCGACTTTTGGTGGTAGCCATAAGTTGCTACATGTTTTATTTTTAAATACTAACATAATAACATAACATATGATAGGAGAAAATTTCAATTAGAGTTCAAGTTTTTCATTAATATTGAAAGACTATTACCCATCATCCATTTAGTTGAATCGTAATTCTTACATGACACTATTATATAAAGTTGATAGCTTAAATAAATAGTTTAGTAACCAAATTTAATTTATGGTTCAATACTTTTTAACTTTTTCATTTATGGTCCTTGTGTTTTAAAGTAGAGTAAACTGCAAAAAATGTCTTGAAACTTTGCGATTTTTGCGAGAAATGTCCTCATATTTTAAAAGTTACGATAAATGTCCCTAACGTTTCGGTTTTTTGTGAGTTATGCCCTTGAACCATTAATGTAGTTGCAAATTCCCCATTTTGGCTAACACTCGTTACCCTTCACATTAGTGGCTGTGTGAAATGACTATTTTACCTTCCTTTTCTTTAATAATTTCTAGTCCACTCGCTTGTACCTTTCACGCAAAACTAAAACTCTTTCATATCCTCACACTCACTGATTCAAACACATACTTTTCACCATCTTCTACAACCCATTCAAAATCACCTATTTATCATCTTCTCTGCACACCCTCTTGAGCAAGCACCACCGATTCACCATCTTCTCCACACACCGCACCAGATCTGTTTATTATCATCTTTAAAGCTATAACCCTAACCCTAAAAATCATCGATTCATCATCTTTGTACCTGTTGTTAACGGTAAGCATTAACTTTTTTTGTTTTAAACTTATATATCATAATCTTTATGATTTGATTTCACATTTAAAAACTTTATACTATAAAATGCTTGATTTCACATTTATGGGTTTTTTCCCCCGATGATTAGATGTTTGCTAACTTGGATTAAATCTGGTTGAGTCTACGATTTGAGCAGCTTTGCTTGTGTGGAACTTTCTTAAGAAGCAATCTTAGCAGGAAGCAAATGGAAGTTGACGACCGTTAGGCATTAGCCCTCCATCGGCAATTCACATGTACTTTGGCTAAAAAATAAATACAAATAATATTTCACATGTGAATGGCGATGTTTATGGCTAGTTGATGATGGTTGATGTGATGAGTTTGTTATGGATGAAGTTATATGATGCTCTTTAACGTCTTTGTAATTTAATGGCATAGTTAAAGGTAGTTAAACAAGGTTATCATTTGACATTTTTAAGGGTTTCTAACGTTTTGATGGTTTATTGAGTGACAAAAAATCGGAAAATCATATGGAAGTGAAAAGATAAAAAAAAGGTGACGATCAAACGAGGGTCTTGATTGTTGACTTGTTTTAGAATCTTATGTAAGTGTGGGGATAAAGGGAAAAAAAAAAAAAAAAAAAAAGGTTATGATAGAGAGGGTCTGGATGGTTGATTTGTCTTTACAAAGTAATGAGAAAAAATTGAAATAGTTGCGTAGAAGTTAGAAGATAGGGGTGATGATCGAATTACTCTCCCCTGAAGGTTTATTGTGTTGAAGAGTGACAAGAAAATTTGAAAAATAATATAGAAAGGAATAGATAAGAATTGGTTGATGATTGAACGAGGCTATTGGTGACGGATCATCTTGAAGAGTGACTTGATAATTTGGGGAAATTTGGACATGACTACATGAGCCTATACATGGTCATTTATACAAGGATATCGCTAGATATTAATGACCATTTAGATCCTCCACGTGTATACATGACTAGTTGACTTCAAGGATATTATATCTGCTCGTTGTGACCTTGCTGTTTTGTAGTTTTACAAGCCACGAACACCTGTTGCGAGACTGGGTAAAGCTGTTAAGTTCTTTTTGGTTTACAAGAGTTGGAACTGTTCAGTTCTTTCTAGTTTACAAAAGTCGGAGCTGTTCAGCTCTTTCTGGTTTACAAGATTGTGGCCCCCTCATTAACTGCAAGGGTTATGCTCGGATCATACTCGTTGTGCTTTCGAAGGTTTTTGACCCTTCTGAATACGATGGAACACTGTCCATATTATTTCTGACTCTTGTATCTTTATTTGTTGTTATGTTGTTCATGTGTTGAACTTTGAACTTGGATGTTCTTTTTTTTCAAGTGTGTTTTTAGATGTACTCTTGTTTTATTTTCAAAGTTAACTTTCTTGAGCAGTTGCTGACTTGTTGTAATGATTCAGTTAAGTTTATAGTAACTCGGTTGGAAATTTATTTGTATCAAACCTTTTATGGTCTGTTGTAATGACTCAGTTGAATTTAACATGGTTTTTCAGGTCTTTGGAGCTTAAACTAGTCCATTTTACAAACTTGGATGTGCATAGGCCTAAATCCTAAGATACATATGTGATAATTCCACGAATTAAGCTTAAAAAATCGTATACATTTGTACGGGACTGATGTGCTATTTGTTAGTGCAAGTTTTAAATTTATAAAGGTGAATTACCGAATCTAGAAACAACACATACGAGCAAGTGTACTCGTCCGTTATAGCAAGATATGATGGTAAGTCGGGATCGTTCGCAGGGATTTGTGAGTGAATCAAATATTAGTCTATAAGTACTTATCTAAACATGAGCAAATAAGGTAATAAGCAAATTCAATAATTTAAAAACTACACTTGTTTAGACTAGTTTTCTACTTTAATGACACATGTGATTGTGATAACTCTAGAGAACATGTTGGTTGTGATAATTAGATGGTGATCTAATCTATTGTTTCTACAAGTTAAACCTGGCCAAGATTTTAGCTCATAAAAACAAGCTTAAAGTATAAACTAATCAATTCAAGATCTATCCAAGGTTCATAAGGTATGGTGTCCTTAAACACAAGAATAAACTCTTATTATAAATCAAATACTCTTAAGAAATGGTCATTACAAAAGGTCTCCTTTTCATAGACAAAAAGGTTACAATTGCTCATAAACATCTAGCCTTTCGTTATTTGGAGCTATCATCCAACTAGAGTTTACAAACAATCCGATTTGATGGTATAAAAGCTTTCTCATTACAATCATACTTCTTGTTTCTTTGTTGAGTTAAGAATAATTATGGGTGAAAAACAATCATTCATAGACAAATGATTATAACTAGTTGAGTAGTACTAAATCTTTCGACCCTTGAAAATATTACTAATTAGTTAACCTTAACTTAACAAATGTCACGATGAAACTTAAGGTACAATTGGTTCTTAGGATTGACTTGAAATTGAATTAAAACATGTTATCACAATCACTACATCACTAAGTATAAAACATCATCAAAACAAGTGTAAAAAGGTTTCTAGCTACTCATGGCAAACAGGTAAACAAACTCAGAATATTTAACATTAAAATCCATGGTTATAAGTCTTACAATGCTTGGAAATTGATAACAAATGACAAAGTATTGATAACCTAAGTATTGGTGATGGTTCCTTGAGATTTTCGCCTCCAAATGTTGCTTCATTGGTTCTCCAAATGCTACTGGTCCTTTCTGCACGAATTTTGCCTTGTTGAGAGCTTGATGATGATAATAATTGAGAGTAGTAATGAGAGTAAAATGTCTCCTTCAATTGTTGTTATGACTTGTGTTCTTTAGAAGTCCTTTTAGGCTTGTCAAATACTCCTAGCAATCAATAGGAACATAAATGCTAGAACTTGGGTAACAAGACACTAAGAAGAGCCTAGAACTTTGAGACAAAAGACCCAGATTCGTGTACAAAAAGTTAAGTTTCTTTGCAGAACCTCCAGCCGAATCGGTTGCGGGTTGCATCCGATCGGCTGGAAGTGGTAATTATGACCAACCGGTCGGCTGGACTCCAACCGATCGGTTGGTGAACACTGAATGATTTTGGACTTTATTCTTCGTTGTGTATTTCTTCATGTACTATCCATACTTGGTTAACTCTGATCTTGGAATTATAAAATGACCAAACTTCGGTTTCTCCTTATGAATTCCTTCACAAATTGGACTTTGAACTTGGGAATCTTCGTGTAATCGCATGTGCTCTATTTTCTTCACTTTTTTCCTCATTTTTCCTACATTTGGCTACATATGCTACAAAAACATACTTTGATACGATTTAGTTGCAAAAGATATAAAAGTAACCAAATTACATGCATAAAAACACTAATAACGCTTCTAAAAACATGTTAACTTTGAGCGTCTTATATGAACTTTAAGTAATTAAATTAAACATAAAAGAAACAACATTATACGTCAAGTTGGGTTTGTTAATAAATTATAGTAACAAAATTGAGATTGGTTGTATAGGTGGAGGAATAAGAAAACAATATTTTAATAGGAGATTGAGTTGTGATAAATTGTTGATAAATATATCTAATATTGGCCTATATGGGCTAAAAAGAGGCAATTGTCAATTATCTATCTCCCTTTATATATAATAGAGGATCTTGACAAGTCACAAATGTCACTTGGCAACCAAGATCGAGTCAGCAAAGCCACTGAGCCAAAAAAAAAATACGTGGAAACGGCACCTAAGCTGATAACACGTACATATCACAACCACTATATTTAACCCCAAATCATATCCCTGAATTCCAGTACCAGATCTCTTCCATTCAAAATCCACCAAAAAAAACCTACACAATCGGATACCATACCATTTTTGTTGAATCGTTATTCAACAAATCGTCCAGATTCATAACTTTAATATCACCAAATCACATACTATATTAACCCATGATTCAAACTAACCTAATTAGCCCCAAATCAATTTATTTTGATTCATGATTCAACCAATATCCAATTCAACCAAACCTTTTCCAAAAGATTTACGGGGGTGTTTGTTTCGGCTTATATAACCTTATATGTCAAACCAAATAAGCCATAAGCCATATAAGGCGGGTATATAAGCCGAAACAAACACCCCTAACAATTTCTCAAAAGCTTTTCCGCCGTCCGATCGAAACCCAAAAACCCTTTCAAATTCCCCAATTCAAGGGGTGTTTTTTTGAACCCCTTGAATTGGGGAATGTTGAAAGGGGTTTCTGGGTTTGATCGGACGGCGAAAGGGCTTTTTTTGGAGAATTGTTAAGGCGAGTGCTTTGTGTTGATATACGTTGGTGCATCTCATCGCCCTTATTTGGTTTTGAAACTACCAAGCTTCCCGAGTGATATAAGCCGTATTGCTATTACCCGGTGATCTATACGAACAACCTTTCTCAACTAAGCTTTTCCCGCCGTCCGGATCGATACTACTACCACTATACTCCTCTGTTCCATCTCCGGAGTCAGTTTGTGAATATTTAGGGTTCTTGGGTTTACTGAATTAACTGTCAATTGGGGCGCGGAAGTAAAAGCTATGAAGGCTTGTTTAGTCCTTCCAATCCCAAGTGTTTTTTT
>LBNU01003629.1:51116-92404 GCA_014162995.1 Artemisia annua | reverse complement strand
ATAAGCCGAAACAAACACCCCTAACAATTTCTCAAAAGCTTTTCCGCCGTCCGATCGAAACCCAGAAACCCTTTCAAATTCCCCAATTCAAGGGGTTTTTTTTGTGTTTCGATCGGGCGGCGGAAAAGCTTTTGAGAAATTGTTAGGGGTGTTTTTTTCGGCTTATATAAAGCTTATGTCAAAAACCAAATAAGCCATAAGCCGCCACATAAGCCGGGTATATAAGCCGAAACAAACACCCCCTAACAATTTCTCACACCCTCTCCACCGTCCGATCCAAACACAAAAACCCTTCCCTTCCAAATTCCCCAATTCAAAAACCCATCTCATCTCCTCCACTCCAAACCCCTAAAAACACACACTAAAAACACACACTAAAACACAGTTAACCAAACCCCAAATCCACCACAAAAACCTTCAATTAACACCATCAATCATCATATCCCTCATTCAGTTTCACTCAATTAGGGTTTCCAGAAAAAAAAATTTTTTAAAAAAAAAATTAGGGTTTGTGGTCAGATACAGTAATGGCGAGCACGTACTTAACGGCTTCACAAGTTGGATCGTATTTTGTTGAGCAGTATTATAAGCTGCTTCAGCAAAAGCCGGGGGATCTTTATCAGTTTTATAATGGTTTGAGTACCATGGTTCGCGTCGACGGCGAGTCGACTGTTAATGTCTCCGCTCTTTATGTGAGGGTTTTATATATATTTTTTTATAAAATTTGATGAGTTTTGGTTGTTAAAAGTGAAAAATTATTGTAGAGTGTAATGTTGCGCGAATGGAAGTTATTTATTTGGTTGTGAGTTTTTAGAATGTCGAGATGTTTTAGTTAGCGCGTAGAAACTAGATTATTCTGTCGTGCGCGATTGGAAGTTATTTCGTTGGTTGTGAGTTGTCAGAATGTTGAGATGTTTTAGTTGAGATGTTTTAGCGAGTAGAAACTAGATTATTATGTCGCGTGATTGGAAGTTGTTTATTTGGTTGTGAGTTGTCAGAATGTTGAGATGTTTTAGGCGTTTTTTGAGGAGTTGCGTAGAAACTAGATTATAATGTTGCGCGGATAAAAGTTTATTGATTGATTGTGAGTTGATAGAGTGTTAGAGTGTGGTTGATTGTGATTTGTCAGAATGTCAAGATGTTTTAGGTGTGTTTTTAGGAGTTGCATAGAAACTAGATTATAATGATGTGCGGATAAATTTATTTGAGGCGAATCGAGACAAATATCTGATTGTGAGAGCCACACTTAAAACTTGAAAGGCGATTTCGCTTGAGCTTGCAGACCTTATTATTCGTGTTATCTATATACAATGTTTAGCTGTAAATTTTACAACGTAAAGTTTCGTGTAAGGTGTCGAGCATCTATTAGTATAAGTAAATGACACAAGGCCATATCATTTGATATCTATTAATCTACTATTTTGAAAAACTTTCTATACTGTGTCCAGAATAAAAGTTCTAAGAACTTTTCAAACTTTCTACACTGTATCCCATTTACCCAAATCCACTAACCCACACTCCACCAAATCCAGCGGTTCTCACATTACAAAAGCCTTAAAAAAAATCCCCCACACAACAATCACCCTCTCTTTAAAACTCTTCAAAAATATGAAAATGTAGTGTTACAATGTGATTTAGAGTAGGATTAGCAATGGTGCGGGTTGGTGGACGGCGACCATCCTATCTCCAAACCTAATTACAAAAGTTCGCCCCTACCGAGGATCTTACAGAGTACCCTGTTGAGGTGTGATCCTCCCTTAAACCAACCGAGTTCCCTATTTGCTATTGGTGATCTTCGAAACCTGAACCAATTTATTACCTTTTTGACACCATCAGCAATATAATTTAATTCAATAATAACTTCAAATTGAGTAACAATTAAAGCACTAACCATGAGTTATCCTTTCACAAACAACTACTCTAAAAAAATTGACATGAAACTAGCTTCAGGCTACCCCAATAACAACCCTCAACGACCCTCATTTTCCTGTCACATCAACTTTTTCTCTCATATGACCTACAACCGACCTTTTAAACAAACTATGGCGACCCACACTAAGAAAAACATACCCCACAATGATTCCTTTTTAATTAATTAAAATACACATTTTTGGCATCACATGGGAGTTAACCAACAAGTGACCTCGGTCGAGCTCTCGATCGAATTCCCTTCCGAGCTTCGCTGACCGAATAAGCCACAACAAGGACGGCCTCCTCCGACCCTCTTCAACCCTCACTCAACCGACCTTTGGTGGTAGCCACAATTGCTATATTTGAAAGATGAAGAACTAACCAAAATTTGGATAGACGTGTTTTATTTTTAAATACTAACAAAATAACATAATATATGATATGAGAAAAATTCAATTAGAGTTGAAGTTTTTCATTAATATTGAGAGACTATTACCCACCATCCATTTAGTTGAATCGTAATTCTTACATGACACTATTAAATAAAGTTGCTAGCCTAAATAAATAGTTTAGTAACCAAATTTAATTTATGGTTCAATACTTTTTAACTTTTTCATTTATGGTCCTTGTATTCTAAAGTAGAGTAAACTGAAAAAAATGTCTTTAAACTTTGCGATTTTTGCGAGAAAAGTCCTCGTATTCTAAAAAATGCGATAAATGTCCCCAACGTTTCGGTTTTTTGTGAGTTATGCCCTTGAACCGTTAATGTAGTTGCAAATTCCCCATTTTGGCTAACACTCATTACTTTTCACGTTAGTGGCTGTGTGAAATGACTATTTTACCTTCATTTTCTTCAATAATTTATATTCCACTCGCTTGTACCTTTCACGCAAAACTAAAACTCTTTCATATCCTCCCACTCACTGATTCAAACACACACACTTTTCACCATCTTCTGCAACCCATTCAAAATCACTTATTTATCATCTTTTCCGCCCTCTTGAGCAAGCACCACCGATTCACCATCTTCTCACACACCCGCACCAGATCTTTTTATTATCATCTTTAAAGCTATAACCCTAACCCTAAAAACCACCGATTCATCATCTTTGTACCTGTTGTTAAGGGTAAGTATTATTATTTTTATGTATTTTTTTAAACTTATAAATCATAATCTTTATGATTTGATTTCACATTTAATGTAATCTTTATACTATAATATGCTTGATTTCACATTTATGGGGTTTTTTTCCCCCGATGATTAGATGTTTGCTAACTTGGATTAAATATGGTTGACTCTACGATTGGAGCAGCTTTGCTTGTGTGGAACTTTCTTAAAAAGCAATCTTAGCAGGAAGCAAATGGAAGTTGACGACCGTTAGTCATCAACCCTCCATCGGCAATTAACATGTGCTTTGGCTAAAAAATAAATACAAATAATATTTCACATGTGAATGGCGATGTTTATGGCTAGTTGATGATGGTTGATGTGATGAGTTTGTTATGGATGAAGTTATATGATGCTCTTTAACGTCTTTGTAATTTAATGAGATAGTTAAAGGTAGTTAAATGAGGTTATCATTTGATGTTTTTAAGGGTTTCTGACGTTCTGATGGTTTATTGAGTGACAAAAAATCATATGGAAGTGAAAAGATAAAAAAATAAATAAATAAATAAATAAATAAATAATAATAATAATAAAAAGGTGATGATTAAACGCGGGTCTTGATTGTTTGACTTGTTTTAAAATCTTATGTAAGTGTCAGGATAAGAAAAGGAAAAAAAAAGAAAAAAAGAAAAGCAAAGGGAGGTTATGATAAAGAGGGTCTGGATGGTTGATTTGTCTTTACAAAGTGATGAGAAAAAATTGGAATAGTTGCATAGAAGTTAGAAGATATGGGTGATGATCGAATTACTCTCCCCTGAAGGTTTATTGTGTTGAAGAGTGACAAGAAAATTTGAAAAATAATATAGAAAGGAATATATAAGAATTGGTTGATGATTGAATGAGGCTATTGGTGACTGATCATCTTGAAGAGTGACTTGATAATTTGGAGAAATTTGGACATGACTACATGAGCCTATAAATGGTCATTTATACAAGGATATCGCTAGATATAAATGACCATTTAGATCCTCCACGTGTAGACATGACTAGTTGACTTCAAGGATATTATATCTGCTCGTTGTGACCTTGCTGTTTTGTAGTTTTACAAGCCGCGAACAACTTTTGCGGGATTGGGTAAAGCTGTTAAGTTCTTTTTGGTTTATAAGAGTCGGAACTGTTCAGTTCTTTCTAGTTTACAAGAGCCGGAGCTGTTCAGCTATTTCTGGTTTACAAGATTGTGTCCCCCCTCATTAACTGCATGGGTTATGCTCGGATCATACTCGCTGTGCTTTCGAAGGTTTTTGACCCTTCTGAATACGATGGAACACTATTTTGTTATTTATAGTCCACATTATTTTTGACTCTTGTATCTTTATTTGTTGTTATGTTGTTCATGTGTTGAACTTTGAACTTGGATGTTCTCTTTTTTCAAGTGTGTTTTTAGATGTACTCTTGTTTTATTTTCAAAGTTAACTTTCTTGAGCAGTTGCTGACTTGTTGTAATGATTTAGTTATGTTTATAGTAACTCAGTTGGAAATTTATTTGTATCAAACCTTTTATGGTTTGTTGTAATGACTCAGTCGAATTTAACATGGTTTTACAGATCTTTGGAGCTTAAACTAGTCCATTTTACAAAGCTTGGATGTGCATAGGCCTAAATCCTAAGATACATATGTGATAATTCCACGAATTAAGCTTAAAAAATCGTATACATTTGTAAGGGACTTGCGCTCAGGGTGACTAAATTCCATTACTTCATTTCAATAGCATAAACCCTAAACCTTATGAGCTAAAAGTAAACCATTACACCAAACAGACCCATAAATAAACAAACAAAAGCAACTTATATCTAACTGCCATTATTGTTTAGCTCATGAATAAAGCATATCATAGTATAAAGATTACATTAAATGTGAAATCAAATCATAAAGATTATGGTTGTGTGAGTTTAAAACAAAAAAAAATAATACTTACCCTTGACAATAGGTACAAAGATGATGAATTATTGGTTTTTAGGGTTAGGGTTATAGGTTTAAAGATGATAATAAATAGGTCAGGTGCGGGTGTATGGAGAATATGGTGAATCAGTGGTGCTTGCTCAATAGGGTGTGTGGAGAAATGATGAATATGTGATTTTCAATGGGTTGCAGAAGATGGTGAAAAGTGTGTGTTTGAATCAGTGAGTGGGAGGATATGAAAGAGTTTTAGTTATGCGGGAAAGGTACAAGCAAGTGGAATAGAAATTATTGAAGAAAAAGAGGGTAAAATAGTCATTTCACACGGACACTAACGTGAAAAACTAACGTGTGTAGCCAGAATAGGGAATTGCAAATACAGTAACGGTTCAAGGGTATAACTCGCAAAAAACCGAAACGTTAGGAACATTTCTCACAATCGTTAAAAATGAGGACATTCCTCGTCAAAATCGCAAAGTTTAAGGACATTTTTTGCAGTTTACTCTTTAAAGTATGTGCATTGGTTAATACTTAATGCTCCGTTTTTTTTATTAAGGATAACATGGTAAATTCAAAGTTTTATTTTTAGTATCGGACAACTATTATATGACATTTTAAAATGGTAAGATGCAAAATAAGGTTATGTTTATCAGTGGTACCCTCCAACCGATTGGAGGGGTATAAGACTATGTTTATCAACAATTTATCACAACCCAATTCTATTATTAAAATATTATTTTCTTACTTCTCCACCTATGCAACTAATACAAACAACCAATCTCAACCTTTTTACCATTTATCAACAACCCAACCTAACATATACTTTTATTTCTTTTATATTTAATTTAATTACAAAGAAAATATGTATAGCCATTCATGTTACAACATTTGGCAGATTGGGTCAGAAAACTAAAAGTCACTGAGTGACCACGTTGTTGCATTCTCTTTCTAGTTTTGTACAAACTTAATATTATATTAAGTATTTATTTGATTTTGTACTACAACCGGTTGGTGACCCTCACCAATAAACATAGTCTAAACAATAATATATTTTTAATATTATATTAAATTACAGAAAAGAAAGAAAAGAAACACCTGTTTGGTTTCGTTTCGTGACTTGCATATCTTTGATCTAACTTGCCACATGTCACACTATGAATGGCTATCCATATTTGTCATATCTTTTTTACTTTCAAAGATATAAGAAAACATAGAAGACGTAGAAGATTCAGGTTAAGGAGGAAGAAGGAGAAGGAATTAAGGATATAGGCCTATTGGATGACTAAAAAAATACTAATTATTATTTACTATGCATTTTCCAATGTAACTCATGCACCACAAGAAAGACGTTTATTATTTTCTTTCATTATCAGGTAGATATTTTAAAAGAAATAAATATATCATGTTTTGAATTATTTTTCAGTATATTGATGATCTTTTTAGAAGCATTACTTTACGCTCACAAAATGATATTTTAAACTCTATACCTTAGAAACCGAATGTTCTACTTGTTTCGAGTCCTTAGCTTATGTTTGCAAATTATTAACATGTAATTAACATATATTTGAAAGTGTCTTATATGAACTTTAAGTAATTAAATTAAGCATAAAAGAAATAATATTATACGTCAGGTTGAGTTGTTGATAAATGATAGTAACAAAATTGAGATTTGTATAGGTGGAAAAATAAGAAAATAATATTTTAATAGGAGATTGAGTTGTGATAAATTGTTAATAAATCTTTTATATAATAAAACAAAACCCCTATTGGCAATTTTACATTTCAAAAAAATCAATTCATTCCTTATTTAGTAATAATTTTATTTAAAAAAAAAGATATTTTCTTATTAAGTAACATTTTATATTTATCTATAACACAAGTAGAAGATAAATACAAAAAATATAGATAAGATATTTAAAAAAAAAAAAAAAAAAGATTATTTTCTTATTAGGTAACATTTTATATTTATCCACAACACAAGTAGAAGATAAATACAAAAAATATAGATAAGATGCAATTAAAATATGTTAAAATTTTAAATACATTATTTCAAAATTAAGAAAAAAAAAACAAAAAAAAAAAAAAAAAAAAAAACGCTCGGCGGTTGGGGCCCGGGGGCGCGGGGGGCCATTATAACTAGTATAATCTTAAAGAACTCATATTTGCCATAGAACACCATTCTCAAGCCACGTCATTTTCTTTATCAAAATAAAAGAATAAATAAACTTTCACCCTTTTTTAAAAAATTAAACATATCTCCGGCAACGTAAATCGTTACGCGAAAGAAATACCCATTCCGCGAACGAGAAATTCAAATTATCTTTTATACGACATGCATTGTTATATATTTCGGACACAAAACAGGCTTTTTTTTTCGACCATAACTTTTTTTTTCAAAATTTCTGCCGTCAGAAATCATTATATGATTGTAAATAATATATGTGTTCGTTTTAAATCAAATTCTATATATGATTCTTAAGAATCATATATAATTTTCACAATCCGAATCATATGTATTCGTAAAATCAAAATCATATTTGTTTTTACGAATCATAATAGATTAATTCTGGAGGGGAAATAAAAAAAAAAAATATGTTCGTCGCAAAAAAAAAAAGTTCGGTCGAAAGGTATATAAAATCCATATCTATAGAAAGATGATTGATTAATTCTGGTCGCGATGATTTTTTTTTTTTTTTTTTTTTTTTTTTTTTTTTTTTTTGTGTACTTGAAGATTACACGTTTGTAGACATATTAGTATTCTTTTTTACAAAAAATAAATGAAATAATAAAAATGGATGGTATGAATTGTTAATTGGTTCTTTGGCAAATATATAAGTTCTATATTGATCTCATCTCAAATTCTATCGTTATGTCGTCGCGCTGGCGAGAAAGAAAGAAAGGAACACGTCTGGCGACGCGTGGAGATATTAATATTCAATATGAGGAGTCATTTGAAAGTCACAAATTGTCACTTTGCAACCAAGATCGAAGTCAGCAAAGCCACTAAAAGCCAAAAAAAAAAAAAAAAAAAAAAAAAAAAAAATTGGAAACGCCGCCTAAACTGATAACACATGCATATCACAACCACCGTGTTTAACCCCAAATCATATCCCTGAATTCCAGTACCAGATCTCTTCCGTTCAAAATCCACCAAAAAAAACCTACACAATCGGATACCATACCATTTTTGTTGAATCGTTATTCAACAAATCGTCCAGATTCATAACTTTAAAATCACCAAATCACATTCTATATTAACCCATGATTCAAACTAACCTAATTAGCCCCAAATCAATTTATTTTGATTCATGATTCAACCAATATCCAATTCGACCAAACCTTTTCCAAAAGATTTACGGGGGTGTTTGTTTCGGTTTATATAACCTTATATGTCAAACCAAATAAGCCAGATAAGGCGGGTATATAAGCCGAAACAAACACCCCTAACAATTTTTCAAAAGCTTTTCCGCCGTCCGATCGAAACCCAAAAACCCTTTCAAATTCCCCAATTCAAGGGGTGTTTTTTTGGGTTTTGATCGGACGGAGGAAAAGCTTTTGAGAAATTGTTAGGGGTGTTTTCTTGTGATAAAAGAATGTTTGGATACAATTAGTGTTTGTTTGGTTTATGATGAAAGACATCATATTTGGTTAAATTAGAACTTGTCTCGTTTATTGTTTTGATTAATTATTATTGTGGTTTGATCCGTGACAATCATAACCACCGACTTGTTACTTGCTTAAACAAACAAACAACACTTGAGTGCAACCAAGTCTCTTGGGACGACCTTGACTTACCACTACTATACTACAATTGACTAGGGTATACTTGCCCGAATGTGTTCCTAGTTAACCGGTAATTCTTGTTTCTATAAATTTTAAAACATGGTTGGCAAAACGCACATCAGGTGTCAAACCATTATAGAAGGTATCTATGATGGTGACAAGAAGCATGTTGTGATTAGGACAACGATCGATTGCAAGCTTATAGCGTTCCCATTCCTCAAATAAGGACTCATCGGGAAGCTATCTGAAGTTGCTAATATCATTTCTCAATTTTGTTACCATGGATGGTGGAAAATATTTTGCTAAAAATTTGGTAACCATTTCATCAAAAGTATGGATCGAATTCTTCGGGAGACGATCAAACCAGGCAGTAGCATGATGAGTGAGAGAATATGGAAAGAGATATAAGCGAAGGCCGTCTTCGGTGACACCATTCTACTTCATACTTTGGGTGACGGTTAAAAATTTATCGAGATGCTTGTTTGCATCGTCACCGGGTAAACCGTGGAACTGGCACGAATTCTGGACTTGCTGGATCATGTGGTGCTTGAGTCCAAAATCCGTGGCTCCAATAGTGAGTGGTGCAATGGGTCCTCCCCTCCCTTGCATGGTGGGTTGACACAACTCCTCCATCGTTCGGAGATCGGGAGCTGGATCACCATTATTGGAACGGGGTGGTGGTGGTGGTGGTGGCTCATCGTCTGGCATGATAACGGGTTTTGTCTCTTTGACAACAGTATATAATTCAGCTACGCTTCTTCGACGATTATGCCTTGTTTGGGAACGAGTGCGCATGCACTAAAAACAATCACAATTAAAACAAGATCGAGGCAAAACGACAGAGAACTTAAACCAATAACCACAATGTGAATGGCTTCTTTAAAAAAGGTACACCAATTCACAAGAGTACAATGGCAAGTTTTAATCTTTTGTTTGGGAACTTATTAATGGTCATACCCCCAGTTGGGTAGTATTCTGCCTTGATTTGCGGTGGTAATATTTTATGTATTTATTAACAAGAAAACAGCAAATGTTTTTGGCTTTTCGGGGTGTGTGTGAAAAAACTTTTGGAAATATTTTTGGAATCGTTTCGTTAACCGAAATCGTTCCTTTAAGACTATTCACAGGGTGGCGGAAGAGAAGAATGGATCTCTTTTCAGTTCGCAATTTAATGTCAGAACTTCCGTATTCCACCTGTATAGGTTGTAATCTTAAAGAAAACGAAGTAATTTAACTTCACGATTTGTTTTGTTGTTTTTGATTTTTTTTGGTGTTGTTAACACTTTAGGAAAAGTGTTAATGACTGTTTTTTTTATTGATTTTGATTTTTACAAAAATTTACAAAGTGATGTGATTTGTACAAGGAGGGTTTTGAAAATCACTAAACTTAACGTTTTTGAAAACACGAAACAACCTCCCCGGCAGCGGCGCCAAAATGATAGGGGTAGAAAGTCAACTTTAACCAAGAAATAGTCAAAGTAGTCAAACCACGCGTTTTCCGGTGAGTATAGTGTATCCCCGGGTCGTTAAGTCCCGACGAGGTGTGAAATGGTAAAACGGTTCAAGTTCGTGATCGAGTGATTTGAATAATAAAAGGAATTTTTGGATTTTTAAACTAAAATTGAAAAGCATAAGCTAAAAACAACTAATTAAGCAAATCAAATAAATAAGGAAAACACAAATAATCTAAAACGCAAATTAAACTAAAAACGCTAAAGTTTATAGATTTTTGATTAATTAAAATGATAATGATTAAAGCAAAGATAATAATAAAACGAGTAGCAAGTAAAAAAATCTAAAGTTAACGATAAAAGATAACAACTAAAAATACCAAACTAAATTATATTAAGCAAGCAATTAAGAATATATAATAAAAAGATATACTTGTTAAGCAAATTATCAAGATCCTTAAGTGTGGTTATTTATTTCAATTAAGTCCTCTATTGATGAATTAATATCTTTTACAAATAATTATTTTCTCATAGCGTTGGTTTCTTTTGAAAACAATTTTTCACAAAGAGAAATCAATATCTAAATTAAAACCTAATTATTTTCACGGCTTTTGCCCGCTCAAACAACCAAAATTTCAATCTAAGTAACTTAAAATTACTAACCAATATATTTTCTAACATTTATAAAACCACACTTAATTCACGGAATAATCTACTCAACAAGTATATAAAAAGTCTACTCACTACTCATGACTACTAAGCTAACAATTAATAAGCAGATTTCTAAAATAACATATATAAACTACTCGCACATAATAAAAACTACACTAATAACATAAATAAGCATAGCAATAAACAATATATAATAAAAAGAGATAATTGAAAAGGGACTAGAAGTCACCAAATGAAGAATGCGGATAAAATGAACTCCGTAATATACTTCGAATCAATAACAAAGCTATAATCTCATATACCCGTACCCTCCATGAAAACTCCATAATCAACTCACAACTTACTTCTATAGTTTCTTTTGTTTACCAAATTATTACCACACTCAGCCAAGCCCACGATCCATTTTAATTACCATGCACATATCCACTTTTTGTTTATCCCATTCGCCAATTATCACAGGCCCATAAAAAATTTTTGTAAATAAAGTGACACAAGAATTGAAAACAAAACAAGCAATGATTAACTTTTCTTTTTGTAATTATCCGAATATATGAGTAAAATATTAAGATAAGAAATTTATTAACTAAAAAAAATGAAGCATAGGTACTAAAAATAACTAAAATTCATTAAATGACACTCATTGTTTCAAGATAAAAGCATGGTACAAATCAAAACAAAGAAATAGTTGCAGATATTGAATTTAAGTAAAAGAGTAAAGGTGCAATGTTCTACTAAAAAGTAATTTTTAATCAACACATAAACAAAAGATCTTGCTACAATGAAAGAGTAAATATTGCCCAGTATTTAAAACATGACCGCTATTCTAATAAAAAGGAACATGTGTGCATATTTTAGGAATGAAACAAAACTACTACCCTACATGAATGAATCGGACTATCATTTTATAGCCAAAATTATCACATTGCTCCACTTGACATCATCTATCATTCAATAGTCAATACATCCCGATTTTTTGTGATAGAATGGACACGTGGCGCAATTCGGTTGGATACATGGGTGGTGTGTGCGATTGGATANGTTTAATACCTTCCCCTTTTTTTTGAACGTACATCTTCCATTTGATAAATCAAATATGTTTTTGATAGTGGGATGTGGGGCCCACTCAAGATTCCATGGGAATTAATTAAAACTTTGGCCTCATTTGTCACTTTACACCCCTAGCTTCACTTTTAGTCATTGTCTTCTTTAAAACTTCATATGAATTAAACACCTTTGGTCCCTCATCGTTCTTTATGTTTAATTCATTGATCCTTGGAATAATTAATCTTTAAATTTCTCATCTTTGCCTCGATGCTCCAAAAAAAATTAACGATGGACTCGGACTTTCGTGCTCTTTCCAATCTCGTGCTCGTTTTGTCGGGTTTCCTTTGATTTTTGTCCACCTTTCAAAATATTCGTACCTGCACAATCATAAACACAAAAACAAGCATATATTTTGCATTTTTAATATGTTTTTGGCCTTTTGGGTCCGTTTAATAAGTAAAATATATTTGTAATTCGACACATATCAACCCCCATATATGCGTAAAAATTTTAAAGTACTCCAAGTGTTTCGATTATCTTAATTCGAGACATTAGAATTGTTATTTGTAAAGTATGTAAAAGTTCAAGTGTAAGGGGAGAATCGAGGCCCCTATGATGTATTATTTTGGATGGTAGGGCAAGAATGTATNAAAAAAAAAAAAATTGGAAAAAGATAGAGAGAAAACATACGGACTTTCATCCCGTTTCCTTTTATGTTTAGTTATGTTTTTGTTATTTTCTAATTAGCTTAAGTTGAGTCGAGTCTTGGCTTAGCAACGCCGCATTGTACATGTATTTGATCAAGATAATTAACTCGCCACCAGTAAAAATATCCTTTATTCCAACAAACCGTGTTTATCATATCCCTACACCTAACATTACAACCCTTGAAAAGCCCTCTTTGATAGTTTATCTTAGGTGCTTACGCCTTGTGGAGGGGGTTTTTGATCCTTTCCCAAGCCTATGGTAATCTATTTGCTATGACAGGTAGTGAGTGATATTTTTCCATTTCTATTTAGTTATATAGGTTTATAACACCCGAGAGATGAGAGTATCCAAACACTATTTGTGAGGTGCTAGTGTATGATTTCCGTGCTTGTTATGACTAGGGTGGAATGACTATTTCTTGTAATTACTTTTATATTAATGTTAAATGACCCCTAGCTCATATTTTGATTGGAATAAAAGCGCATTTGCTTGAGGACAAGCAAATCTCAAGTGTAAGGGTATTTGATGAGGTGAAAAGTGTTACGCTTTTAGGGGGTCATTTAAGCCCTAAATTGTGATTTTATGATCAAATATTACCTTAAATCGTTCCTTTTGTCATTTTAGGTACTTTTGGGAGGAATTCTGGAAAACATTGCATTTTGGACGTTTTTGGAGCATAAAAGTGAAGAAAACGACAAAGTCTCAAAAGCATGCTGGAAATCGTACCTGACGGCGTCAGGAGCTACAAGCTGACGCCCTCACTTGAAGACAAAGGCGTTGGATTCAGACTTTACCAGACACCCAAGTGAAGAAATCAAGATTTAACACCTGACGGCGTCAGGTGTTAAAAAGTCTAGGCCGTCAGGTGATATGCTAAAGAGAGACGGCCCAGAAGGATTACAAGGTGACGGCGTCAGAAGCAGATCTAGGTGATCTGAAAACCCTAAACGCGGCGAGTTGACGGCGTCAGAGTCTAAAAGCTGACGCCGTCAGAGTGTAAATTCTATATATATTTTAGGATTTTCTTTCATTAAAAGTGTGTAACTTTGGAGAGAGTTTTGGTGTAACCCTAGTACGAACTTCCTGCACTTTTTAAGGGTTTCAAACCCTTGAATCTTCCATGTTTCATTGAAGATAAGTAATCATTCAATCATTCAATATGTCTATGTGTTGTTTGATTTTATCTTATGCTTGTCTTTTATTTAACATGCTAGGCTAGGTTTGTTTGTGTTTGCTTAGATGTAATGAAACCTAGTTATTGATTATTGATTGATTGTTTATTGTTAGTTGTTGTTGGGTGAATGTTTATCGATGTTAGGCTTAAGAAAACTGGCTAAATTCCTTTGGTAACCTGCTTGATGTCTTAAGAAACATGAATCGGATGGCACTACGATTATTATGGTTGTATTTAATGCATAAGTGACTACTAAGGAGGCCATGGTTAGGATACTAAACGTGTCGCCATAGGAAGAGGTAGAAGCTTATAGAGTTAGGGAAGATCGTGCACGGCCCTACGAATGGTATTAAGGAATACAACCCGTCACCCACGCAACTACAATAAGCTTATCAATCAATAAAAGATAACTAGGGAGTAATGAAGTCTAAGTAAACACGCTTTTCTCTTCATAAGTTTCACAACCATTTTATTTTCTTGTTATTTTATTTTATTTGCATTTGTAGTTTATTTGGGTTAGTTGACTAGCAACTAATTCCGCCCACTTCTTCCAAAACCGAGATTTTTACTTGCTTTCCATTAAATATAAAAATACAAAAAGAATCATCTCTCACCTCTAGGCCAAATTAGACTACTTTCAATCCTAACGAACACTATTCCCTGTGGAGAACGATCAATCCCCCGGTACTTGCCACTTCACTATACTACATCGGTCAGGTACACTGCCTGGTGGAGATTTCAAGCTTCTCAAGATCCCTTGAGAGGTAAAACATTTTGCGTAGACCGCAATCCACACATCAGTTTCTCATTCTTGAGATCTTCTTGTTTCACAGCTTCCTCTTGAGCTTGTAGAATCTGAGTGGGAAGGTTCGAGTTGATCGTCAAAACTAAAGCCCGAACTCGTAGTGGCTTTAAACGTTCCTTTCGGCTCAAGGCGTCAGCCACAACGTTCGCTTTTCCATGGTGATATTGAATCTCGCAATCATAATCGCTCAACGTCTCTAACCATCGTCGTTGTCGCATATTCAACTCCTTCTGATCAAAAATATGCTGTAGACTCTTGTGATCGGTAAAGACAACACACTTCGTACCATAAAGATAGTGTCTCCTCAACTTAAGCGCTAAAACCACGGCTCCTAATTCCAAATCATGAGTGGTATACTTCTCCTCCTGAGTCTTAAGCTTTCGGGAAGCATATGCCATGACCTTCCCTCGTTGCATCAAAACTGCTCCTAATCCTTGATACGAGGCATCACAATAAACCACAAAATCTTCCACTCCATCTGGCAAGGCAAATATCGAGGAACTACAAAGCTTCTACTTCAAGGTCTGAAACGCTTTCTCTTCTTCCTCTCCCCATTCATACTTCTTATCCTTTTGAGTCAACGCAGACAACGGTTTAGATATCTTAGAGAATCCCTCGATGAATCTCCAATAATACCCAGCCAATCCCAGAAATTGGCAAATTTCTGTGGCATTAACAGGCGTTGCCCATTTCTCAATAGCCTCAATCTTAGCGGGATCCACATGTAATCCTTCACTATCAATCACATGACCCAAAAATTGTACCTTACGAATCCAAAATTCACACTTAGAGAACTTTGCGTACAACCGCTTATCCTTGAGCAACTTAAGAATCGTCGCCAAATGTTGCTGGTGCTCTTCCTCTTTCTTGGAGTAGATCAAAATGTCGTCGATGAAGACTATCACAAACTTGTCCAAGTATGGTTTACACACTCGGTTCATGAGGTCCATGAATATCGCGGGTGCGTTTGTCAAACCAAATGGCATCACTTGAAACTCATAATGGCCATAACGGGTCCTGAATGTTATCTTGGGAATATCCTCTTCCTGAACTCTGAGTTGGTGATAACCGGACCTCAAGTCTATCTTGGAGTAGTAACTGGATCCTTGCAACTGATCAAACAGATCATCAATCCTCGGTAACAGGTAGCGGCTCTTCTTTGTCAAATTGTTCAACTCACGGTAGTCAATACACATCCTGAACGATCCATCTTTCTTCTTCACGAACAACACTGGAGCTCCATAGGGCAAAGAACTAGGTCGAATGAATCCTTTATCCAACAATTCTTGTAATTGCTTGGACAACTCTTCCATCACTGATAGTGCTAGTCAATACGGTGCGCGCGCAACATGTGCAGCTCCTGGAACCAAGTCGATGCGAAACTCTACTTGTAGGACCGGCGGAAGTCACAACAAGTCTTCAGGAAATACTTCAGGGAAATCACGCACTACAAGAACATCCTCGAGTCGCTTCTCTCCCGACTCCTTCTTAGCAATGTGTGCTAGAAATGCATGATATCCTTTCTCGATGTATTTCATGGTCTTGATACACGATATGATATTCAGACGAGTTCCACTCCTATCGCCTAGAATAATCAAAATCTTGCCATTGAGAGGGATATGAACAACTCATTCTCCCCAAACAATGCTCGCCTGATGCTTGGATAACCAATCCATCCCAATCACTACGTCGAAGCTTTCGAGTTCGATCAGCATCAAATCGATACTAAACGGGTGATCTAAAAGGTTAAGGGTACAGCCATGGATCACAGTACGGGTGTCAACTAGGTTACCATTAGCTAGCTCAATGCTATAACTAACGTCTAATAGGGTTGGGGTAAGTTGGAGTAACGGCGCAATCTTAGAAGATACAAAACTCATATCGGCACCCGAATCAAACAAAGCTCTAACACAAAGGTTGTTGAGAAGAAACGTACCAGTGACAACGTTCGGGTCCTACTGTGGTTCTCCATTCCCCATCACATAAACTCTCCCGCGGGTACCTCCATTTCCTTGTCCAGCATTCTCGGGCATTGACCTGTAGTGTCCACGCTCTCCACATCCAAAACAAGTTACCACGGGCTGAGCATTCGCTCCTGTTGCTACAGCCCTGCTCTTACAATACCTAGCAACATTACCAACCTTCTGACACTTCAAACACTTCACTACACACGGCCCAGTGTGGTGTTGCTGGCACTTGTTACAATGCGGCTGCTGCCCAGCATTCACTCCCACTTGAGCTGGCGCGGCCACAAAAGCTTTAACAGTATCTTGCCTCCTGTTCTGTTGGTGGTGGTGATTGTTGTTACTATACTGATTGTTGTTGTTGTTTTTGCGGTTGTTGGAGTTGATGTAGTTGTTGTTCCTTCTGTGGTCCTCCCATTTCCTCTTGTTGTCAAAGTGATTACCCTTTTGAATAACAACACCATGCTTAACCACTTGATCCATAAGGCGCTCAGCCATGTTAATAGTAACATCCAAAGTCTCTGCATTGTACGACGTCACATGTCCTTGGATGCTTGCAGGCAATCCACCAATAAACTTCTCTAGTAACTTCTCATTATCGGGCACCATGTGAGCACAAAACACTTTCAACTCTTGGAAACGGCGCACGTAGGTAGCAAGATCAAAACCCTTCACAGCCAAATAGTAGAACTCTGTATCCAATTTCCTCAAGTCACTTCGGGAACAATACTTCTTAACCATAGCCTTCTTGAAATCATCCCATGAAATACTAAAGGCATTCTTCATTCCCTTCTGAGCATAAGCATTCCACCATGACAAGGCATGCTCCAACAACGTACCTGTCGCATACTTCACCCTACAATCCTCAGTACAATTACTCCTTTGAAACACTGACTCCATCTTCTCAAACCACTGAGTCAATCCAACAACTCCTTCNGTATCCAATTTCCTCAAGTCACTTCGGGAACAATACTTCTTAACCATAGCCTTCTTGAAATCATCCCATGAAATACTAAAGGCATTCTTCATTCCCTTCTGAGCATAAGCATTCCACCATGACAAGGCATGCTCCAACAACGTACCTGTCGCATACTTCACCCTACAATCCTCAGTACAATTACTCCTTTGAAACACTGACTCCATCTTCTCAAACCACTGAGTCAATCCAACAACTCCTTCAGTTCTTTTGAAGGTAGTCGGCTTACAATCCATGAAATCCTTATAAGTGCAGAAATGGTTGTTGGGAACAGCTTGAGCTCCAGCCTGTCCAACATTTGGGGGAACACCTGCTTGCCCGGCAAGCGCTGCTGCAATACCTTCATCAATCAACGGCTGAATGGCAGCCGGAGTCATCTTTCTAGGCGGCATAATTCTATCAATCAGTACAATGCACAACATTTGTAAGTATTTGATTAACGTAACATAATCATAGCACAATATAAATAACACCATGAAAATATCATAATATAGCTTAAAGTCAACATCTATAGCAGTACATCACCAAAGTACATAATAGATTTCATACTTGACATAGTCTTACAAGATATGCAAAACAAGTACAACTTTCTGACAAAATCTACCAACTGAACTATTCAGTCTAACACGTTCTAGGTAAACTTCCATTAAGATACTAACTACTATAAATGATCTAATCACTGCTCTCCCTGGCGATCCCCATACACAGCCATCACGTCAACACTGTCATCAAACCTGAAGTGGGCCATCCTATCATAATAGATCTGCCTCTGAGTAGCATGAAGCTCATCCTACAATGATTGAATGCTACGGTAGTGACGATCGCTGTCAATATCATGAAACACCTCTTTCATGGTCAACTGCTCCACCATCTTCTCCATCTCAACCATCCTCCTATCTAGCGAATCCAAACGCTCCTGAAGCTCAAAATCTGTAACACCCCCAAAAATTTGTTTAACAGTGGAAGACTTAATCTGGGTGTTGCGTAGAGGATCACAGTCATAATTATAGAAAACGACTCAGAGAGACGTTTTTAAGTTCATATTCTTGAATTCAAATGCAAGGATGTTCAATAGTTATTATATCACATTGATGTTTTGAAAATGACTATTTATTAATGTTACACCACCGACACAAAGGTCAAATGCCCACTCCATGCCTCCTGAGCTTGCTTCAATTACCTGAGATACATGCTAAAAAGTCAACAAAATTGTTGAGTGAATCTATTGCGTTTATAGTTAAAATCAGATGAACACACTCAAGTATTTCACAAGTAGATAGTGGTTTTTTCCGTATGCTTATTGCCATAAGTCTCATGAACACAACGTTAACAAGTATGTGAGCCGTGCAATGGCATCAACACAGTATAAGTTGCCCTTGGGNAAAAAGTCAACAAAATTGTTGAGTGAATCTATTGCGTTTATAGTTAAAATCAGATGAACACACTCAAGTATTTCACAAGTAGATAGTGGTTTTTTCCGTATGCTTATTGCCATAAGTCTCATGAACACAACGTTAACAAGTATGTGAGCCGTGCAATGGCATCAACACAGTATAAGTTGCCCTTGGGGAGGAGTTTGCCAGTTCTCCTAGTGTATCAAATAATAGTGCATTTGTCTACCAAGTGTCGGCTAGAACAAATGGGTCTGTCAAGCACCAATAGATCTATTCACAGTTATTCGCGTTCACTCGCAAGTGACTAAGGTTCATGATAGAAGGGACTTTCAAGTTGGCGTGGTGTCTTATGCAATATTTAGTTAGCATACAATGGTGGATAATACTTGATCGAAACTGTGTTCATATTGTGTAGCATGCATCCCACCCACATAGTTTGTAAAACATGTAAAAAGTGTGGGACTATAGACTCACCTCAGATGAGTGGTGTTCGTAGGCAAATAAGTAATGTCAAGTGCAACTGGTGAATGGCTCCAACACGCAACCTAGATAATATGAGAAACCTCAGTTTCTTGTGGTAAGGTGGTTTGTAGTTGTGTATAATGCTTAAAGTTCCAAAGCATTGTTGGTATTTAATATCATGTTGTTAATAAGTCGTGCCAGACTTATAGAGTTGTGTTACCCTCGCAGGGTAAAGTGTTTCAGTGGATTGAGTGTTCATTATGTTCCATGATCTTGGTGAAAGTTTACTCCATAACCCTTAAGGTATCCAAAGGTTTACACTTTAAACCTTAATAGTGAAACTTTACAGTTTCAGTCCTTGAGCGTTGTGAAAGTGACATATTAGTATAATATGTGAAAGGTGATCTTTTGTTATCTAGTTAGTTCTCAAACATTCACTTGATTTCGAGGTGTATAAATATATATATATATATATATATATATATATATATATATATATATATATATATATATATATATATATATATAAAATGTATATTTATAAAATTTGTGGGTAGATAATATATTTGGATAAATATATTATTTATGGTTTACGTTGATGTGGTCGTTAAGTAAAAACATACGTTAAATATTTTATTTAACGAAAAGTGGTAAAATGTTATAAGTTTATTAACTTATAAAAGTGTTGGGTGAAAAGTGTTCAATCTTGAGGGGTTGAAGTTGTAAAGATTGTTATGTGTTTGAAAACTTTAAAAGAGTTTTAGGAAATGTGATAAATGATTCAAGGTTGAGGGATAGAAACTGCCAATTAGTGGAAGTTGTAAAAATAACAAAAATGGGCAAAACTGTTATTGCTAGGCTTCGAACTCTAGACCTCTCCTTCAACTACACAACGCTCCAACCAACTGAGCTAGGTGAGCATGTTTTTTATGTTTAGTAGTGTAATGTTTTTAATATATGTTTCGACTGCTTTCTATTTGTTAAACACTTCTTATCAGTGGTATGTCACGCATGGATTTGTTTTGTTGTGTGCTTTCATTTCTCATACATATTTGTGAGTTCGAGTGTGGGTCTTGAGGCTTGCCATTCTACAAATGGTTTAGTTTTCTAGTTTTATACGTGACAGTGAGTGTAAAATGTATTTAGAAGGCTTAAATTATGTCGCGAGCATTACGAGGAAACTAAATAAAAGAGAAGGTTGTAGTTACTCTACGTATTGAAATGGGTACGAGGAACTTACGACACCGAGAGGTGGTGGAGTGGTTCGAATGGAGATACAAATGAGAACCGAGAAGACTTTAGCTCCTGAGACCTTAACTTGATACGAACTTAACTCGAAAAGACTTCATGAAACCTTGCAAGCAGCCCAAGGTCTTGTTTTCCTCCTCTTCTTCTCACGGCAGAAACGAAGGGGGTAATAGGTGACTAGGTGTGTTTGTGTTTGAAGTGTGAAGGAGTGTTTGTACGTATGAGATGATCATGCATGGCTAAATGATTACAAACTTTTAATCACAAGTTGTTATGTTTACTCGTTCTTCTCCATTCCTTCTCGTGCAACAGGAGCAAAAGAAAAGGGAGCAAAGTAGTTTTGTGTTTGTTTGTGAATGGCAGAAGACAAAACAAAGTTGATTGTTTACTTGTGTGCATGTGTACGTGAGAGAGAGAGAGAGCGAGTGTATATTAGTTTTATTTTCTTTCCACAAGTTGATGGTTATTCGATTGGGTAAGATAGGATAGGATAAGGGATAGATTCGATTTGTATATTATATTAAAAGGGTCGAATGATTTGCGAGTAAGTTACAGGAATATTCAAACTTGTATGAATGTGTGTTATAGAGTTTTGTAAGTGCACATGGGGTGTGTCAACTTGCTTAGTCGGTCATGGTGAGAAGTTTCAAAGGGTGTGATTTAGCTTTGATCTTCAAAGGGTCCATCAACATTTACGTGACTATGAATAAAAGGAAAGAAAGGCACGTTTGAGATTTGTGAGATACGTGGGATGTTTAACACGCTTATAAACTCATTCGTAAATATTTAGAGCATGCTACGAAAGATATAAAAATAGTTTTGACCACTTGAATATAATTGAGCGTTGTGTGATCTTGTTTAGCTTTGGTGTTTGATTCATGTCCAAACGTACATATAAGTTTTATATCTTGGTTGATCATGATTCCTTTGAGTGCCAAGAATGAGGAGGTGCATTTTATTCCATGTGTTGTTTGTAAAAATCGTGAATACGAAGGCCAAAGTAAACGTGGGTACATATGCGTATTCGTATAACATAATTGAGTTTTTGATTGGGCTTATGTTGTGCTTAAGAGATCCGTGTAATGGATTTGGGCTCATGTGTTTTGTATTGGGTCGTATAGGCCCAAAGAGAGTTGTGTAACCAAATCTGGTCATGTGGGGCTCACTTGTGAACAATGTGGGTCCTGCAGTGAATATTATATTATATTCTGTAGTTGTGGGGTCCACGGGGATGTAATCCAGTTACGTGGAAGTTGTGGGTCCCATAAGTGAGTATTATAACTCGTATTCATTTTGTAGGGTCCACTGAGGTGAAACCTCATATGTGGGTATTATGGGTTCCACTGAGATGCCAACCTCATATGTGGGAGTTGTGAGTGCAAAGAGTCGCACTTGTGATCAAAACTGATCCATAGTTACGTTGTGCCTTGTCCAGGTCATTGTGGGTTGCGTGTGAGCTCATTCATGGTAATTGTGAATCACATAGCACATAATGATTCAGAGTTGCATAGTATAAACAAAAAGTTTAAATTTCTGCCCAAAAATGGGTGTATGAACAGTAACATACAATTACTTCATGTTTAGTGTTTGTTAATAATTGGGGTTTTTCACAGGATATTACAAAATCTGACTCCTCGGCTAGACCTAGCCTAGTTGCATGCTCATGCAATCCAACATACACCTTATCCACAGCCTTCTTCCCTTTCTTCATCTCCTTGATCAAATCTACAACTTCAGACGGTCGATAACACGTGCTCCTAGACAATGACATGTAACGACCCTGACACCAAGTGAGATCATGCCTCAAGCGGCTCAACTCATCACCGACCTCTGACTGAGTAACACGGGCAGCTGTCGAAGACTCTCCAATCTCATGTGTCGACGGAATCTCAGTCTCAAGCGCATGTCCCAATGCCTCAGACGTGTCCGACTCATAAGTAACGTCTAATATAACAGGCGAAGGTGGCATGGGAGGAACATCCTGATCCTCCTCCATAAAATCCACATCATCCTCCTCATCATCATCATCACCATCATCATCATGACTATCATCATCATCCATCTCCTCGTCTCTATCAACCTCATCCTCAATACCAAAATCATCCCCTATACCTATCTCATCNCAATCTCATGTGTCGACGGAATCTCAGTCTCAAGCGCATGTCCCAATGCCTCAGACGTGTCCGACTCATAAGTAACGTCTAATATAACAGGCGAAGGTGGCATGGGAGGAACATCCTGATCCTCCTCCATAAAATCCACATCATCCTCCTCATCATCATCATCACCATCATCATCATGACTATCATCATCATCCATCTCCTCGTCTCTATCAACCTCATCCTCAATACCAAAATCATCCCCTATACCTATCTCATCATCCAAACCAACATCATCTCCTATACCTATCTCATCATCCAAACCAACATCAACATCATCTCATATACCTATCTCATCACCCAAACCAACATCAACATCCAACTCAAACTCATCTCCTACAGGTAGCAGATCAAAAACTGGTGGGACTGGAACCTGACCGGTGGGAATTGGGGTAGACATTATACTCTACAAGAGTATAGGAAAAGTATAAAACACTAGCCGAATTTTTGAGGAAAACCGCTTTATATGCAAAGGTATAATAGTGGGAAAAATCCAAACCAATCATAATATCAAAACATGCATATATACAGTTTAAGCAATTACCGGGAGCACGAAGTGACAAGAAGGGCTGGTGGCTATCTGGCTCGATGAACATTTTGACTCCAAGAAAAAGTTTGTAGTCGAGTACGAGCTCGTTCTCGATAAACGATGGCTCTTTACCCTTTTGTAACACCCCCAACTCCGATATGGCAGCTAACATAGCCAGAGGTATTACTCAAAGGGTAAAACAGTCACATTTATAGCTAACGACCTCAACACGGGACATTTATAAATGTTTCAAAACATATCATTCGAGTTTACAAGCCATTTAGAGTTAAAAGACTCATTACCATAGTAGCAGCGGAAAAGTAAATAGAGTTGCAGCGGAAATAACAAAAGACCCACAAAAGGTTTTACGAATGATATGAAAATAAATATACTAAAGAGATAAATAAGCTGCCAAAACAGAGAGCCTCCTTTAGTCCAAGCCACTCCAGCATGCCCCAAACAATATGCTCCAAAAGCTAATTATGAATAGTAGTACCTGAAATACATGCTTAAAAGTCAACACAAAGGTTGAGTATAATCCATAGGTTTAATAAGTAACGTTGAGCACAAGGTTTGAATCATAAGATATAAGCAACATATGCAAATACCGGGTAATCAAGGTAACAGACAATATATAGAGGCATCTCAGTGCATATAATATTGTTGATGATGCTAAGCTCATGACACGCAAAACGTTAACCAACAATCATAAGTCGACAATAACCGCGGAATTTCATAATATAACAAGTGCCCCCAAGGCCGGGTACTTTCCATATACCCAGCAAAATCGAATATAGTACACCATAAATTGCTTATCTGGAAAAGGAGTGGGAGGGTCAATTCCTATAGGCCTATATCCTTATATTCGCGCTCACTCGCAAGTGATTAATGGTTCATGATTTGAGGGTCTTGCATGGCAAGATAAGCTACTTAGCACATCGTCAGGAAAGCATACTAAAAATACTTGTGCTCAGAAAACTTTTAAAAGCATGTATCTCACCCCAAGGGTTTATAAACAATTAAAAGATTAAAATGGGGTTATGAATCACACCTTAACAGTAGCAGGAAACGAGATATAATAACAAAGCAAGTAATACGACACGTCAAACAATCCTCAACACAACCTAATCAATATAAATGGCATAACTCAGAAATAGTACTCGAATATCTCAATAAACAATACTTGAATAAAAGGTTTTAGTAACAATGGCGTTTGAAAGAAAATAGATTTTAAAAGTCTCGTGTGGAAGACAAAAAAGATAGAAAGTGAAACAAGTCGGCGAAACGAACGATAACCCAAGATAGACGAAAGTAGACGAAGGATATCTCGAAGGAAGATATCGGAAAGAAATGAACAAACACTCGAATAAATAACAAACACATTGATAACTAGTTTCGGCTTTTCCCCGTTTTCCCAAAGTATAACGTTGAAAACATCGTAAGTTGAAAAGGTTTTTGAATATTTAATAAATCTTAAACGGTTTAAGTTTATAAAAGATTTTATGAAATTTCGGCATGACCTGCCCGTTTATACAACATTTTCCTGAGTCAACGACTCTTATATATCCTATTTATCTCTAAATGTCACAAGTTATAATATAAAATTGGACATATTATTCACGTTAATATTAGTTGTTTAGCTTTATCGACCATTTCGTATTATTCGTACCAAAGGGTCCATAATGTCCAAATAACCAATACTGTAAATCCAATACGTCCAATCCTTGTCCACAATACATATCGTCACAATATACCGAATCCAAATCCAATATCACAATCCACTTTACTATAATCAACTCTTTTTATTGTTTCATATTTATTATTCAATTTTATAAATATGCGTCAAGTTATCCCGTGTCAAAATAATTGCCGAAACCGTATCATGACCAAACCAAACAAACTAAACAAGCAAACATAATGAAATAACTAAATGACTCAGCCGTGACTTAAGACGAGTCACGACTCGATATCAACACAAGCCGTGGAGCTCTCGGCTCAAACCAAACTCAACACAAACACAAGTACGACCAAAACTTAACCCATCCGAATACAAACACAAATCCAACTCCCACACTGCCGAACAATTCTAACATCGAAACACAATCCATAACCAAATCCCACTCTTAACCATACACTTATCCCCATCTAAATCACAACAAAAGATGTCCATCCCCCTTATGCCCATTGCCGAGAACAAAACAACCCAACAAGAACTCAAGAATCGATCCCGAGTCCGAAAATAACTACAAGAATCCTCAAATCAACAAATAACAACAAGAAATTAGAAAACCCTCACCGAGTCGACTGAGTCAACTCGGTGAGTTGACCGAGTCGCGACAGAAATNTGAGTAAAACAACAAAAGAAGCTTTAGCGATCATCGAGAACAAATCTAAGGTCCGCACTACACGAAGCAAACCGGTTGTTTCACAAGTGAGTGTTGGTCCTTCATCTTCTTCATCGCCCGTGAGTCAGTCTAGCACCGATGCTAAGATTGACAAACTCACGGAAGCCATTCAAGCTTTGGTTCTCTCCAACCAAAAGAAAGTCTCTTTTCCACAAACTGTAAATCCAATACGTCCAAAAGAAAGGGTCCATAATGTCCAAATAACCAATACTGTAAATCCAATACGTCCAATCCTTGTCCACAATACATATCGTCACAATATACTGAATCCAAATCCAATATCACAATCCACTTAACTATAATCAACTCTTTTTATTGTTTCATATTTATTATTCAATTTTATATATATGCGTCAAGTTATCCCGTGTCAAAATAATTGCCGAAACCGTATCATGACCAAACCAAACAAACTTAACAAGAAAACATAACGAAATAACTAAATGACTCCACCGTGACTCGAGACGAGTCACGGCTCGATATCAACACAAGCCGTGGAGCTCTCGGCTCAAACCAAACTCAACACAAACACAAGAATGACCAAAACTTAACCCATCCGAATACAAACACAAATCCAACTCCCACACTGCCCAACAATTCTCACATCGAAACACAATCCATAACCAAATCCCACTCTTAACCATATACATATCCCCATCTAAATCACAACAAAAGATGTCCATCCCCCTTATGCCCATTGCCGAGAACAAAACAACCCAACAAGAACTCAAGAATCGATCCCGAGTCCGAAAATAACTACAAGAATCCTCAAATCAACAAATAACAACAAGAAATAAGAAAACCCTCACCGAGTCGACTGAGTCAACTCGGTGAGTTGACCGAGTCGCGACAGAAATAGTAGATCCACACGAGGGTTTGGTTCAAAACATTTATTAAAAGGTTTTTATAAAAGATTTAATACTTAAAATCGGTTTATTAAAAGATTTAGAAATTAGGGTTTCGATTTTTTTTAACAAAAACGGGGAAAGGGGGCGCGTGCAAAGGTTTTACTGAGAGAAAACACATGGAAAAGTGGTGGTGGTCTTTGGTGTGGTGGTGGCGAGGCTGAGGTGGCGCGTGGAGGTAGTTGTAGGGCGCGTTGAGAGCTCACGAGCTCCAGAAAGACTATAAATACTCTGATCTATCGATTTGAAGAAGAAAAGGTTTGGTCGGAAAATTTTCCGGTGACCGGCACCGGAAACTGCTGGTGATGGCCGGAATATATGAGTTTTCCGGTGGGTGAGTTTAGAGAGAGAGAGAGAGAGAATAAGAGTGGTGTGTGTTTTATTAGTTGTAAATGACTAAAAAAAAAGAAATAAAAGGTTTTTATATTTTCAGGAGGGACCAAAAGGGTCAATAAGCTAAACTTCTCGTCAAAATGGTTCGAGGCTCAAACGACATAGCAAACGAACTCGAAAGATTATGATACTTGCGCCATTGTTCATGAAATCATTTTTCCGATAAAGTCAAGTATAAACTTCAAAGTTTTTCTCAAACTCAATATAATCCAAATAATTTGGCAAATGCAATATGATTCTAGTTTTCTAGGTTGTGCTGAGTTAATCAAGGAATAAAGTTCTCGTTTCCAAATATATCTCACGTTTCTCAAGCCCAAATAACATGCAATTAAAGTTTAAAATATTTCAGGTACGTAAAATAAAATATTTGGCTAGAAATAGGTTTAGGGAAAGTACCAGGTGTTACAAAAAGTATATGTGTAAAATGGTGGATTATGAAGAGGGTATTAAAGGGGTGGTTGAACAAGGTAGTTGGAGAGGAGTTATTGAGGTATTATTTTAGTAGTTGAAGTAATGAGGTATTAGTTAGATCCAATGTTTAGTGGTGGCTAGAGAGATATAAAAGCAACTTAAACAGGTATTACTTTCCTCCTTTACCTCTCGTATTTTGGGTTTGAGAGGTATCTATCTATCTATTTAAACTAATATAACACACTTTTGAGCCTTTATCGTCATAACGTTTTCCTGAAAATAACTGGACTCCTCCTTGAGACGCGTATACTAAATTGAACTTTTGAATTAGTCAATGAAACCACATTTTAAGTTGAGAAATGCTAGAGGGACCTAAACTTAGGTCTAATGTTAGGCCTAAAACCAAGTGGCATGATGGCTGCAGACAGGGACCCACTTATTGTACAACCCATCAGGATGGTGCCACTTGATATTAGGCCTGAGTTTAGGTCCCCTTGTCATTTCTCTTTTAAGTTTGGTATTTTGTTAACATTATAAGCTATCTTATACGTAATAAAGTTTATACTATTTACTCATTATATGTATCATTTTAAATTCGTATAACTTTGAGTGAAGCTACTTTTATGCTATTGATCAATTACAAGAGTCAAAGGTATATGAATTTAAAATGGCTAAAATATCAGTTTCCAAAATTGCAAACATACAAATATAATACAATCACTATTTTCTTATTTAGTTGAGATATGCAACGAAAGTTAAAGAAATAAACAAATTTCAATATAAAAAAAAAAAAAAAAAAAAAAAAAATAAAAAAAAAAAAAAAAAAAAAAAAAAAAAAAAAAAAAAAAAAAAAAAAAACTAATTACTAGGTACAACTCGAGTGTACCTCACAGGCTCACAAGTCATGCAGAAGAACGTTCCTCAAAATCTTTCAAACCCATTAGAGTTTGCTTTGCTTAAAAGTTAACTTATGTATTAGTCGGCTAAAAATTTAAAAGAAACAGAGTTTAAGGTAACATTAGCAACTCTTAATTACTCTTTTCATCCTATGATAACTGATTCGTCAAAATCAATATATATATATATATATATATAGTATATATAAGTATAATCTCCAATAAATACGCAAAAAATACGTATTCCCGAGTCGTTCCGTGTGAAGGTGTGAATGGAAAATCGATTTCCGGATTGCAAAACGCGTAGTGAAAAGTGATAAAAGTGATAATATGATGAATTATACTAAAGGTAAGCAAATAAAGACATAAATAAACATGTAAGCAAGTAAAGCACGTAATTGAGGCACACGTAATCTAAAAACGTAAAAACGAATTAAGAAACGTAAAATAAAACGTTACGTAACAACTAAAAACGTAAAAGTTAAGCAAATCTAATCCTAAGGGTGCAATTTAAATTTTTCAAACCTAAAAAAATAATAAAAGAAAAATTTTAGAAAAAGAAAATTATTATTTTTGTCTTTTTATTTTTTATTAAGAATTAAAAACTATTTTCGAATTTTTATTTAATTAAAGAAAATTAAACTATTTATGAAATAAAAGATTTAATCTACAAATTTAATTTTTTTAAAAATCTTACTAAACTAAAAACTAATTTTAAAAATAAAATCAGAAACTATTTTTGTCTTTTTGTGATTTAATTTGAAATTAAAAATTGATTTAAAATTCTAAATTCTATTTAAAAATGAAAAGAAATAGTAAATGAATGAGAAAAATTATGAAATTTTTATGAGAATTCTAAAATAATATTTGGAATCTAGCAAAAATAAGAAAAATAGAAAAATAAGCTGAAAAGTGCTAAATGGCCTAACAAGCAGTTTGTACACTTACACCCAAAACTTATGAAACTTGCACAAAAGGTTCACAGAACTCAGATAAGCTCAAAAACACTCAATTCAGACCAAGGATAACACAGATCTCAAATGATGCAACTAGCAGCCAAATAAGCACTTAGAAAGAGCAAATAAGCACAAGAACAAGCCAAGAAGCTCAGAACCAAAGAAAACACTGAAACACACTAGGAGAAGCTCAAATAATGCAAACAAGCTTAGTGTACAAGCCAATATTATCAATTGCAACTAAGGTGATCAATCAGCTTAACCAGTTTTTCAAACCTACTAGCAGAAGCTAATTAAGCTGTCCTAATAAGCACTAAAGTCCAAAGTTAAGGGGGCAAAAGTTTCTTTGCAATATTGAGAATCTAAAATCCCAAAAATCCCTATAAGAAATATCCAATTGCTAGCCTAATTGAAGGCTCAAACAGGTCCCTGAGCACACTTCTTATCTGCACTACTATTATACCTCTGACTTTTTAATTTCAAATGAACTTTGACTAAATCCAACTTTGAAGCTCTGAATTAGTTATTCTATGTTCAGTGATCAAGTTTAAGCTTAGAGTTCACTTTCACAATCAAACAAGGCATCAAATGATCAAAATACCACAGCAGATTGCTTAAAACACAAGCAGTGATTAGATTATCTAACTATCTTTGACTTTTATAATAACACCTACTGATTTTATGCTAGATGTTGCCTAACTATACCCTAAGTGTGATGTCTAAACAAGTTTCAACCACTGATTCACAAACACTCACAGTGAACCACCCTATTCCAAACACCCCTGAAATCACCACTTATCACTGCAACTACTATCTATAGGCCTTAATTCACCAAAGAATTGATCAAACTTAGTCTCTTATCATCCACTGATATCAATTCAACAACAAACTACAATGATTATCAACAAAATCTCACTGTCACAGATTTACAAAAACTGATGCAGTAAACTACTTAAATGCAACACAGAACCACCAAATGATCAAACAACCTCAAATATTATTCAAATACACTAAACAACATCAAACATAAATAATGAAACAGTAAACTACTAAACTAAACAGATTATGCTACTAAATGATTAAAGTACTAAGAAATTAAATTGAGATCTTACTTAAAACCAAGCCCTACTAAGTAAGGGTATACTCCAAGTAGCCTATCTTTACAATAGGCTCAGCAACAGGTACCTAAGGTCTTCTGATAAGCTAGAAGCTTATTGGAGCTTCTTTTGACCTTCGTTGACTTTTGAGCTTATGAGATATTTTGATTGAGTTATATTCCTACACCACTCACACAAGCTAGAAAGCTATAATGAGCTGAATCTATTAAGCTTGTTGAAGCTTGGTTTGAAATTTAAAACATTTTTTTCTTTTATTTTCTGATTTTTTTGTATTTTTTATATGAGATAAACAAAAATGAAAAGTTACTAATGTATAAAAGCTAATAAGTATTGATAGAAGCTAATGATTTAGAAACAAGCTAATTAACTACTTTATAAGCTAATAGAAGAATTTAAACTAAAGGAACAAAGAGTAAATTTAAAAACAAACTTCTATTTCATTAATTGAGATTTGAAATTACAAATGAGAAAACAATTTTACAGCATAACAGTACCCTAAAAACTACACACATAATCTGTGAAACTGAGGTCCTATATATAGGAGAGGGGTGAGCTTGCTAGGGTTTTTAGGAAGCATCTGGAAGCTCTCAGGTGTGTTTTCTCTCCTTCAATCACGTCCCTTGATCCCTGCTTCAATCATACGCACGAACGACCCTTGGATTGCGTGCCATCTGTCCCATCACACGGATTGCTGACCTGACATTCCCTGACATGTCAGGGCTTCTAGAAGTGCATGCAATTGTACCATAATACCCTTAATTGTGGTTAATTTGATGGGGTTATTTTCTAGGGTTCATGTAGTACAGTAACTTCTGGGTTTAGGGGTGAAAAGGGGGTAAAAGGGGCGGGTAATGTTTTTTTATTTTTGTTTGACTATTATTAATTGTAGGGTTGACTTGGGGATGGCAGGCCGGGTTTAAATGTTGAGAGTGATGGGCTTTGGTATCTTGGGCCTAGTGGTTTTAAGAAATGGATTAGATTTTGGGTTTGGGTTTTAATAATATTGGATCCGATTGTTTGTTATTAGTTTAGGATTTAGGATTTATTCAAGGACCAAAGTTGTACAATCTGAAAATCCAGGGACCAATTCTGCAAATCTTCCACAATACTTTCCAAGGGCCTTTCTTGTCAAACTTTGATAATTGGAGGGCTTGAGTTGACTTTCTTCCACAAATATTCTTCAAAAGGACCATGTTTGTCATTTGATGAAACTTGGAAGACTGAAGTTGTCAATTCTTCAAAGTTTGCTCTGAGGACTATTTCTAACAATCTTTAATTCTTCAAGGATAATTTTGAAACTTTGAGCTTTTGCCATTGACATTTGATGTCACACCCTGAATTTACCTGTATTGGCAGCGGATTTGAATACCTGGATGTGACTTTCATGGCATCTCATACATGGTTATATTGAACGACCTAAAGTGTCGTTTTGAAAATACACGTTTGATCATTAATAAAATCAGAGTTTACAAAACATAGGTCCCAAAGTGTTGTTGCGAGTTTTTAAAACAAATCCATAATAGATCAAACGTTTACATAAGTGCATAAAAGTAAATGATGCAAGTCGACTCCCGCGACTCCAAGTAGGTCCAATGCATGTCAACAAGAGCATGTTAATTACCTGAAAATACATTGCTAAAAACGGTCAACAATAATGTTGGTGAGTTCCATAGGTTTGTAAAATGAAATGTTGTACGATAACCACAAGTATAAAGTGCATGACAAAGTCACTATTACTAGGTACAACTCGAGTGTACCTCACAGGCTCACAAGTCATGCAGAAGAACGTTCCTCAAAATCTTTCAAACCCATTAGAGTTTGCTTTGCTTAAAAGTTAACTCGTGTATTAGTCGGCTAAAAATTTAAAAGAAACAGAGTTTAAGGTAACATTAGCAACTCTTAATTACTCTTTTCATCCTATGATAACTGATTCGTCAAAATCAATATATATATATATATATATATATATATATATATATATATATATATATATATATATATATATATATATATATATATATATATATATAAAATATATAATATATAAGTATAATCTCCAAAAAATACGCAAAAAATACGTATTCACGAGTCGTTCCGTGTGAATGTGTGAATGGAAAATCGATTTCCGGATTGCAAAACGCGTAGTGAAAAGTTATAAAAGTGATAATATGATGAATTATACTAAAGGTAAGCAAATAAAGACACAAATAAACACGTAAGCAAGTAAAGCACGTAATTGAGGCACACGTAATCTAAAAACGTAAAAACGAATTAAGAAACGTAAAATAAAACGTTACGTAACAACTAAAAACGTAAAAGTTAAGTAAACATAATCCTAAGGGTGCAATTTAAATTTTTCTAACCAAAAAAGATAATAAAAGGAAAATTTTAGAAAAAGAAAATTATTTTTTTTGTCTTTTTATTTTATATTAAGAATTAAAAACTATTTTCGAATTTTTATTTAATTAAAGAAAATTAAACTATTTATGAAATAAAAAATTTAATCTACAAATTTAATTTTTTTAAAAATCTTACTAAACTAAAAACTAATTTTAAAAATAAAATCAGAAACTATTTTTGTCTTTTTGTGATTTAATTTGAAAGTAAAAATTGATTTAAAATTCTAAATTCTATTTAAAAATGAAAAGAAATAGTAAATGAATGAGAAAAATTATGAAATTTTTATGAGAATTCTAAAATAATATTTGGAATCTAGGAAAAATAAGAAAAATAGAAAAATAAGCTGAAAAGTGCTAAATGGCCTAACAAGCAGTTTGTATAAGTGTTTATTAATAAGCACTTACACCCAAAACTTATGAAACTTGCACAAAAGGTTCACAGAACTCAAATAAGCTCAAAAACACTCAATTCAGACCAAGGATAACACAGATTCACTCAAATGATGCAACTAGCAGCCAAATAAGCACTTAGAAAGAGCAAATAAGCACAAGAACAAGCCAAGAAGCTCAGAACCAAAGAAAACACTAAAACACACTAGGAGAAGCTCAAATAATGCAAACAACCTTAGTGTACAAGCCAATATTATCAATTGCAACTAAGGTGATCAATCAGCTTAACCAGTTTTTCAAACCTACTTGCATAAGCTAATTAAGCTGTCCTAATAAGCACTAAAGTCCAAAGTTAAGGGGGCAAAAGTTTCTTTGCAATATTGAGAATCTAAAATCCCAAAAAGCCCTATAAGAAATATCCAATTGCTAGCCTAATTGAAGGCTCAAACAGGTCCCTGAGCACACTTCTTATCTGCACTACTATTATACCTCTGACTTTTTAATTTCAAATGAACTTTGACTAAATCCAACTTTGAAGCTCTGAATTAGTTATTCTATGTTCAGTGATCAAGTTTAAGCTTAGAGTTCACTTTCACAATCAAACAAGGCATCAAATGATCAAAATACCACAGCAGATTGCTTAAAACACAAGCAGTGATTAGATTATCTAACTATCTTTGACTTTTATAGTAACACCTACTGATTTTATGCTAGATGTTGCCTAACTATACCCTAAGTGTGATGTCTAAACAAGTTTCAACCACTGATTCACAAACACTCACAGTGAACCACCCTATTCCAAACACCCCTGAAATCACCACTTATCACTGCAACTACTATCTATAGGCCTTAATTCACCAAAGAATTGATCAAACTTAGTCTCTTATCATCCACTGATATCAATTCAACAACAAACTACAATGATTATCAACAAAATCTCACTGTCACAGATTTACAAAAACTGATGCAGTAAACTACTTAAATGCAACACAGAACCACCAAATGATCAAACAACCTCAAATATTATTCAAATACACTAAACAACATCAAACATAAATAATGAAACAGTAAACTACTAAACTAAACAGATTATGCTACTAAATGATTAAAGTACTAAGAAATTAAATTGAGATCTTACTTAAAACCAAGCCCTACTAAGTAAGGGTATACTCCAAGTAGCCTATCTTTACAATAGGCTCAGCAACAGGTAGTCAAGGTCTTCTGATAAGCTAGAAGCTTATTGGAGCTTCTTTTGACCTTCGTTGACTTTTGAGCTTATGAGATATTTTGATTGAGTTATATTCCTACACCACTCACACAAGCTAGAAAGCTATAATGAGCTGAATCTATTAAGAAAACAAGCTTGTTGAAGCTTGGTTTGAAATTTAAAACATTTTTTTTCTTTTATTTTCTGATTTTTTTGTATTTTTTATATGAGATAAACAAAAATGAAAAGTTACTAATGTATAAAAGCTAATAAGTATTGATAGAAGCTGATGATTTAGAAACAAGCTAATTAACTACTTTATAAGCTAATAGAAGAATTTAAACTAAAGGAACAAAGAGTAAATTTAAAAACAAACTTCTATTTTATTAATTGAGATTTGAAATTACAAATGAGAAAACAATTTTACAGCATAACAGTACCCTAAAAACTACACACATAATCTGTGAAAATGAGGTCCTATATATAGGAGAGGGGTGAGCTTGCTAGGGTTTTTAGGAAGCATCTGGAAGCTCTCAGGTGTGTTTTCTCTCCTTCAATCACGTCCCTTGATCCCTGCTTCAATCATACGCACGAACGACCCTTGGATTTTGTGCCATCTGTCCCATCACACAGATTGCTGACCTGACATTCCCTGACATGTCAGGGCTTCTAGAAGTGCACGCAATTGTACCATAATACCCTTAATTGTGGTTAATTTGATGGGGTTATTTTCTAGGGTTCATGTAGTACAGTAACTTCTGGGTTTAGGGGTGAAAAGGGGGTAAAAGGGGCGGGTAATGTTTTTTTATTTTTGTTTGACTATTATTAATTGTGGGGTTGACTTGGGGATGACAGGCCGGGTTTAAATGTTGAGAGGGATGGGCTTTGGTATCTTGGGCCTAGTGGTTTTAAGAAATGGATTAGATTTTGGGTTTGGGTTTTAATAATATTGGATCCGATTGTTTGTTATTAGTTTAGGATTTAGGATTTATTCAAGGACCAAAGTTGTACAATCTGAAAATCCAGGGACCAATTCTGCAAATCTTCCACAATACTTTCCAAGGGCCTTTCTTGTCAAACTTTCATAATTGGAGGGCTTGAGTTGACTTTCTTCCACAAATATTCTTCAAAAGGACCATGTTTGTCATTTGATGAAACTTGGAGGACTGAAGTTGTCAATTCTTCAAAGTTTGCTCTGAGGACTATTTTTGACAATCTTTAATTCTTCAAGTATAATTTTGAAACCTTGAGCTTTTGCCTTTGACATTTGACTTCCCCGGCTTCGGCTTTTGACACTTTCCATTCTCGTGCTCGTTTTTGTCGGTTTTTCTTTGATTTTTGTCCATATTTGAAATATCCGTACCTGCACAATCACAAACACAAAAACACAATATCTTTGGCATTTATGGTTAGTTTTTGGTCATTTTGGTCTTAACTTGGTAAATAAAAGGTGTATGAATAAGCATACACCAATAACCACACTACATAGTGATCCCATGTGCTCTACCAACGATAATTAGGCGAAAATTTACAAATGAGGTATCAGGTTCAATACGGGGCATCTCGTGTACCTATTTTTTATGGATGAAACAAAATGTGAAAGTATTAAAGATACATATTCAAGAATTTAATAAGTTATGGTACTATAAGGTGAAATAAGACAGTTGAGAGAAATTCAAGTGAACAGAATTTTGAATGAATACCTACACATGCAGGTGAAGCACAAATGGGTAAAAGTAAATGATACACTTCAAAAACAATAAAGGCATATGGTAAGAATTGATGTTACAATAAATGGGTTGGTAAGAATTGGTGTAAAGCAACATTAAATGGGTTGGATGAAAAACTATTTACCGCTAGTTTTATGTCTCTACTCACGCAATAGTTATTCACCTAAATCGCATCTTTTGTTGGACAAGATCCTAAAACAATGAAGACTAGTCTAAGGTAATTAGCAACAATAAATCAGTTGGATGATCAACTATTACCGCTAGTTTTATGTCTCTACCACTATTACAAAATGAGGGATTACCCACAGTAAGATCCGTGGATATAGGCCGTTTTCCACGAATTTCACATGGAATTTTTCCGTGTGTAAAAACCTTGTGGGTACATATTTATCACTGATTTTCCCACGGCATTGACCATTTTTCCCACATATATAGTCATGTGTAATCTGATGGAAATCGTACTACACATTTTCCACAGTGTTCCTAAAAAGATTTCCCACCGATTTATTTCCCACAAAATTATTTCACTGATTTCTAATAAACAAATCCCTGTCAAACCCGTGGCAATTTTGTGGCAAGTTTTTATAAGATTCCAATAATTTTTTATATTTAATATAATTATAAAATTAGATATACAAATTAAAATGAATCAATAGATCTAAAGATACAATAATCAAATATCCATAATGCAATTTGTACAAACACATGTAGTCGTAACCTAAAAGTCAGTGTATTCCATTAATACACATATAAATTAGTAAATTACAAATATACACAACCTACTTGTATCAAATCTATCTATTTCAAACATTCAATCTTTTTTTCCTAACATTGCAAGGTTCATATCTCTTCGATGATCTTTATAATCCATCTTGGCCGTGACTAGTTTTCCGGCCTGTACATGTTCCACAAAATACGAAACAAATTCGGTGGATACAATAACAAGCCACAACACACAAACTATAATGCTATACAGATCTAAAAATAATACTTTAATAATAAGAAACTCAATATATAGTATTAGATCTAACAAAAACCTAAAAGATCCATAGATCTGCATACATGACTTCCAAGATCTAACAAAAAATAGATCAAGGGTGGTTCGAGTGCGTGTGGTGCATGTTGTTGTCGCACAACTTTGTGGGTTATGGCTCGCATTTCGGTTACTTGCAATGTTCTTCCTAGTATGTGTTTGTTGTTTACCAGTGGACGAAATGAGGCATGTCCAGCAGTGGGTTAATGGTGGCCGACGGTATGCTGGATCTAGGTAGGGAGAAAATGTGTTTTATGTTTTTTTAGTGTGTGTGGTAAATATGGTACAAAGAGAAAGAGACACAGTGATAGATTTATCTTTTTTGTGATATGTTATCCTTCATCTCACCCTTTAAAATTGACATGCTGGCAATCTTTGTCAAACAATCCAATGGTCAAATGTTTTCCTCACAAACACACTCTTCTACTAAATTGATAAGTTAAAGTAAATTGAGATCATGCTTGTTAAATGAAAAAAAGGTACTTATAATATACAATAGTAAATTGATAAGTTATAAGATAGTAAATTGATAAGTTATAAGAAAACATTTAACCATCTAAACCTTTTGATCTTACTAATTTTTTCAAGGTATCTTATAATATACAATAGTAGTCAAATTTTGTTTTGTAACATAAGATGTATGTTATATCACTATTTTGACTATATAGTATACATATATTTGCACTAAAAATAAGCTTAAATCTATTTTCTTATAGAATATTATCCATACATTTATGTCATTTTTGGAAAGGTGTAGAAAGTATAAAGCGAGGTACTTTTTATGCTGAAGGCAATAATGGGTATGTAAGCATCTTTTACGTTCACTTAAAAGATGTGGTAGACACTTCTCTAAGGTTAACGTATGAGCCGATTGTTGGTCATCCAAAAGTATGTGGATGCATACTTTCGAGGCTTCTTTTTTTTTGGGTTGGTTGGTCAGTTTTGGAGGTAACTTCTTTTGTTTCGAGGTTGGATGGTCAGTTTTGGAGGTAACTGTGATGTGGGTATTTTGTGTGAAGAGATGAGAAGAAAGTGTTTGTGTCTGGAAGATAAATGTAGGGAGATATGGGGTAGATAGTGTTGTGTGGGTGTCGAGTATGCAAGGTATATACAGGGAATGAGGGAAATATGGGGTCGATTGAAATGAATGAGTTACTAAAAGAAGGATATTTATGTTTCTTTAGTATTGATCTTGACCCTGAAAGTGTGAATCCGGATAGATGAAGTGGATGCCTGAAAATTCATATTACTCTATACACAGAGGATGGCTCCGAGTTAATGCATGGATACCTATCGAGTGGTGAAGCATAAATGAAAGAAAGTAAATGGCTGCAAAATAATTAAAGGCTTATCGTAAAAATTGATGTTACATAAATTAAAGATTCGTGTAAAGCAATAATAAAAACCAGTTGGATGATTAACTATTTACGCAAAAATTATTCAACCAAACTCGCATCTTTTGTTGGAGGTGCACCATCCAAGGACCATAATTCGAAGGCAAACAAAAATACACTAGTCCATCATTCCACAATTCGCAATGCTTGTAATAAACTCCGTAACAACCGAATAACAAAAGAATTGTGCACACAAGATGAATCATGTATCGTGACATCGTGTTACTGTTATACGTATATTACATCAAGTTCTAATCATTGAAACCCAAGATATTACAGGAAGAATACATACAAATGGTGCCGAAATCAGATGGAAGAAAGAGTAATTAAACTCACAAATTCGACATGTCTTATAGGATGATGTAAGAAGATTAAACCGTATACACCTGATAGAGAAGCACTCATAATAAATCAATTTAACAGAAAATATACCATGGATCTTTCTAGTTACGATTCGTGTTTGTAAAGTAACACGCTTTAGGATGACAGTTGGAACCTGCCACTTGGCTTTTTTCTTCTCCCTCCCTGTTAGAAAATAACGAAAAAAATTAAGAAAAATATTTAGCTGTCAAATAAAGCTGGACAGAATATTTGTAGTGACAATCTCAATTCCTTTTTGAACATGTCGATTTAAATTGGTCAAATCAAAATTTTAGTTGAAAAAAGAAGGGATCAAATGGATTATAAATCATCCAAAAGTTTATATTTATTGTGTGACAACAGGTAAAATTGAGAACCGGATTTAAAATGCCGAAATATAATTAAAATGAATCGTTAATATTATTGAAACGGTTTTTCAGAAATTACGAGAATTGGTGATTGATTACATGGAATGTGATGCATATCAATGATTATTTGTGCGGAATAGTATGTCGTTAGACCATTTCTGTGGCGTTAAGTTAGGCACTACTTCGACTCTGGCACTAGGAAACCTAATAAGTCGGAATTTAAAGAGAAACGATTACGTTTATTTTATAAACGTATTTATTATCAAATTTGATGGAAAAATGGATTTAAAGTGAATGATGGCAATTAAATATTATGTTGGCAACGTTTAGTATTTTTCGTGAATGAAAGTATGTATTTTCGGGAGTGTCTACTAAAAAATTTCACCGCGAGTCCTCGTTTTGACACCCTTTTTGAAATTATATAAATGTAGGGACTTATATGCAAATTTCGGATATATAATCCAACCCTAACCCTACCCACTACATTTATCATATTTCATTCATCTCTCTCCCCTCTCTTTGTCATCGCCGGCTGCCACCTTGCTACCACCATCACCGTCGGTCACAAAACGACACCGCCACCACCATTCGACTCCTCATGAGTCACTCTATCTTTTGTGATAGTACACGCGCCCTAAAACCCAACACCATCTCGTTTTATCACCACAACGCGCCCTTTCTCTTGATGTAATCGCCACCACCCTCGTGTTTTTGGAAAGAAGAAAAGGTAAGAACCGAGTCACGCGTCGTGGTGACTCGGGGTTGAGTTGACACGTGACTCCGAGTCACGAGTTGAGTTGTTTTGGTTCGGGTTAACTAGAAAACAGAAGAGAAAACAAAGTTTTAGAATGAAAACGTGATTAAGAATAAGTTTGGTATCCGATTTGTGTCGTGTCTCGTGTTGTGTGGTCGAGTCGTGTAAACCGCGAGCTTAAGCTCACGGTACCGGTGATATTCTTGATGTTTGTTCTTGTTTTGGTTGTTTATTTATTTGCGTTTAAGACTCGGATGGATTATTGGTACGGATTTTGTAATAAGCCGAGAGACTAGGACATAGATTTGGATTGTTGTTGGTTTGTGGTTTACTGTTGGGGTTGTCGAGAGGTTGAGGACTCATTCGAGGTCCATTTGGTTTTCTGTAGTTGACGGGGAAGGCTAGGCCGGGACCCTTATGGTCTCGGCAATGGATTGTTGTAGTTGTGGGATGGTTTATGTCGATGGGAGTTTAAGCCGAGACCCTTATGGTCTCGGCAAATGTTCTTGTCATTGTTGAGGTTGTGTTGATGTTGTGATGTTTTTGTTGTTGTGATCGATTGGTTGTGGCTGCCGAGATAGAGTGAGCCGAGACCACTAGGGTCTCGGCCATAAGGTTATTGAATAGTGTTGGTACTGATAAAGTTGTGGTTTGGTTATTTTTGGCGAAGTTAAGAATTATTGGAAGTTGAATTAGAGGTCTCGAGTCGTTAGGATTAGCCGGCCGAGAAGTTTTATCATTGAGGTTGTTTGGAGTTGTTGTTGTTGATTAGTCGTTGTGGATTTGTGGCGAAGTGGAATAGTTTTGTTGAAGTTAAGTGGTGCCGTAGGATTAGTTCGGCCAGGATTTATATATATTAATTGTGAAATTTGTGCGAAGTCGGAGTTAATATTGACTTTCTAGCCTTGGTTGACTCCGACACTGCCATAACATGGATTCAGTTATTGTTGGACATTTAGGATTATTATGAGGATCCGAGAGTGATGACTCGGACTCGTGAACTCGAAACAAATAATAACTAGTGAAGTAAATAAAACGACACCAAACTTATACATATACTAGCTTCATGACCCGGCCGATGGCCGGTTACACTTCATAAACTTGTTTTAAAAAAGTATTTTAATAGGATAAATTTAGTATATTCCTTTATATATTGGTGATATAGTATATATGTGATAATAAATATTATAATACATATAAATAATTAGTTGGGAAAGCATAATAAGAA